>BQNB010074037.1:0-31921 GCA_026074375.1 Tanacetum coccineum
TGACTTTTTCTTTTTAAGGACCATTTATGACAATTCTTTTCAGCATCTTTATCAAATCTTGACAACAACATGGTAATGTCTTTTCAGCAACATATGAACAGCAACATTGACTATATGTACATCAAATCATAAAGTTTCAGTCTATTCTCATCACTTTCAGGTGTGTTAACTCCTGTGAGAGGTGAATCATTGAAAATTTAATGGATTTGATGTCTCTTTACCAGTTAGCCATTAACTCTGGAGTAGCCAATGTTTGGTTGTAAAACCATGGTACATTGATAACCATTTGATTTTTAGCAAATCAACAGGTATCAACGGATTTGATAAGCCTTTACCAAGTAGCCGTTTGCTCTTGGGCTAGCCAATGCTTTAGTTCAACACTATGGTGCATTGATCACCATACAGTTTTGGGTAAACTGTCAACCATCAACGGATTTGAGAAGTCTTTACCAAAGCCGTTTGCTTTGGACTAGTCAGTTCTTATGCATGTTAGGCATGGTGAACTGATAACCATTTGTTGTGTGGTGGTTAGCCAACACCCAATCCCTTCTCAATTCCATTTCCATATTTAGCTCTCTAATCCATATAGTATAGCAGAATTAATAATATGCCTAGCAGATTTAACTGAGAATTAATATCCAAACCAAATCAGCAACACTTTTTCTTGAATTCAACTAGCAGTACAAACTCTTTTCTCGGACGCTACTAGCAGTTTTAAAATCCAAGCACAACAGTACTATCATTTAAAGCTGTTCAAAACATAAACCCATGTAACAAGCAGCATAACCAATACCAAAAGGCTACCAGTATTAATTTTATACTAGCAGACTTAAAATCGGCCCACCAGACTTAATTTTTAGTCTACCAGAATTAACTTTGTAAAGCTACCAGACTTAATTTCGTAACACCAGTATCAACTTAGTATATCAGAATTAACTTAAAAGGCTCCAAATGAGTGATAGCAACTTTAATTTTTCTGCAAAAAGGTTAGTCCACAAACACAGAAAATATAGCAATTCACAATCACATTCTCTTTATGAATTGCCCTGCAATAAGAAAGTTAGTGTCTTTTGAAATCCCAAGCCAAAACAGACTTGAATCTTCCATATGCATCAACATAATCATATCTTGTCAAAGTCTTTGATGCACTATCTGATTTGGAAACATGGTCTAATTCTTCATGTTTTGGTTTCCAAACCCAGCTTGCCGAGGCCTTAACAGTATTAACCTCTGCTTTTGGCCTAGCAGAACTAACCCTTGTACCCTTAACAGTATTAACTCTTTTGTTAAAATACCTGTTGTAATTTACTGTTTTCTTATTAAAGGGTCTTTTAACAGATGAATATGCTTTATAATAAGAATATGTTGTTGGCATAGCATCATTCATTGTTTTTCTAGGCTTAACAGTATTAATTGGTCTAGCAGAATTAAGTGTTACAAGACCAGATTTCGTTAATACTGCTTGTGGAACAATATTATTTTTTGGATTGGGGTGAGAAAATCCACCAAAGTTCTGATGATTCACCCTCCTTGAGTTGTTCCACACTCGTTTAACCTGTTTTTGATCATTAATCTTTTTCTTGTGTTTACAGGTATAGTGCAGGTGATCAAAACTTCCACAAACATAGCAAGCCTTATTTTTAAACTCAAAATTATCACCTAATTTATGAGTCATCATATTATTCCAGTTTCTTTTATTACCTCTAGGACTCTTATTGTTTTTCCTAGGGTTTTTTTGCTTGCCTAACAGTTTCATTTTTAGGCATTTTATCATTACTAGTTTTAGATTTACTTGTTTCAACTTTTGACACACTAGTAATTGTTTCACTTACTTTAGACTCTTTTACACCATCATGCCCAAAACCAGCTTTATCTTTAGCAATCAATTGACTATTATGCATTGTATTAAGACTTTTAGAAGATGTGTCAAAAGATTCTAATCTGGTTTTTAATTCTTCTTTCGCTTTAAGAGCTTTTTCTGCAGTTTTCTTATATTTTTCAATCTGAAGCTTTTTATCATATATGTCATTTGCCTGAAGTTTTAGTTTTTCTTCATATGATAGTTGCTGCTTTTGGTAAACAACAACTTGACCCTCTAACTTCTTAACATCTTCTTTATATGCAACAATTTCAACTTCATATACACCTAACTGATTCTTTTACTTATCACACAAATTTTTAAGTTTATTATGTGAATCAATACATGTTTTAGAACAACTAGTTACCATATCATATTTGTTATTAACATGCATATTATTCTTTTGTGCAACAAGTAATTTTCTATATTCTGCATCTGAAACATAAGTTACCTAGGACATGTCTTCTTCGGCAAAAAAAATCTTGAGTGTAGAAAAGTCGTTCTTCTTATTCAAAGCTTCTCAACCTGCTCTGATACCACTTGTAGTTCCAACTTCTGAATAGATCTTTAACTCCTTGATAAGGGTGATAGCTAACTTGTATAAATACAAATCAACTATGAGAGAAACTAAGAGTATGAATAACACAAGCTATGCGGAATCTAGCTTGTATTACTAAGAAGAACAGTAACAATAATCAAACGTTGAGCCTCAATATATTAATACGGTTACTCTTGAATAGTAACAGGGTTTACAACCTTGAAGCTATGAACTATCTATGTGTAGAGATTGATGTAGAAGATGATGCGTAGGAATGGTTTGTTTTCTAAACCCTACGGCCTCCTTTTATAGATTAAGGAGTCCAAGTAGGTTACAATTCCTATTAAATACTTTCCTAATTATTCTACATCAATACTATTAATACTTTCTCTAATAAACATATACACATTAATATATAAAATACTTTCTATAAGTATTTTAATACTATAAGGAAACTAAATCATTTGAATATCAATCTTGATCTTCAATATCATTGACAATATTTTCTACAATCTTCCATCTTTTGTAGAATCTTCATAATGTAGATTTAGTCCCTCATTAATCTTCATTTAAGCATATGTAGTTTTGTAATCATCAAATCTAAATTCCCAACAATCTTCCCCTATTTGATATTACAAAACTATCTCCATGAAACAATCTTGAATTGCTTCCCCTTGACTTATGATCCTCTTGAATATTATAAGCTGCAAATCATGTCTTTGTAATCTTCTTCCCCTTTTTGTAATAATCAAATAAGGGTCTTATGAATATTTGCAACTTTGATCTTCCCCTCAAGTGGTGCATATAGATGGTAAAACAAATTAACAATAAGCTTCCCCTGAAAAATATGTTAACCATCTCTTGACTTTTTCTTTTTAAGGACCATTTATGACAATTCTTTTCAGCATCTTTATCAAATCTTGACAACAACATGGTAATGTCTTTTCAGCAACATATGAACAGTAACATTGACTATATGTACATCAAATCATAAAGTTTTAGTCAATTCTCATCACTTTCAGGTGTGTTAACTCCTGTGAGAGGTGAATCATTAAAAATTTAATGGATTTGATGTCTCTTTACCAGTTAGCCATTAACTCTGGGGTAGCTAGTGTTTGTTTGTAAAACCATGGTACATTGATAACCATTTGATTTTTAGCAAATCAACAGCTACCAACAGATTTGATAAGCCTTTACCAAGTAGCCGTTTGCTCTTGGGCTAGCCAATGCTTTAGTTCAACACGATGGTGCATTGATCACCATACAGTTTTGGGTAAACTGTCAACCATCAACGGATTTGAGAAGTCTTTACTAAAGCCGTTCGCTTTGGACTAGTCAGTTCTTATGCATGTTAAGCATGGTGAACTGATAACCATTTGTTGTGTGATGGTTAGCCAACACCCAATCCCTTCTCAATTCCATTTCCATATTTAGCTCTCTAATCCATATAGTATAGCAGAATTAATAATATGCCTAGCATGTTTTTAATGAAGGAAGATACCTGTTTTTGCTCTAAATGATCTGGTCAAGATTACTGTCACATCGGTGGCTGCATCCAAAGTTCCCTTTGCTCAAACCTGGGTCGAGTATGGAGGATATGGAGGATGAGGATTGGAACAAATATATCACAAATGATAGGACTACATGTCCATGGGAAAAGTCATAGAGGAATGTGCATCCTTGCCAAAAAAAAAAACAAAAAATTATGGAAGGAGTTTATGACAGAGATGCCTATTCACAAACTGCTGAAGAACTGGCTTAGAGAAGATTAGAGGTAAAGCTCTTGAAGTACTTTAATGTTAGCATTCACAATGAACATCAGTTTAAAAATTTAACTCTATAAAGGATGTAAGAAGTTCTGGATGGGAGGGGTGGATGAGCTATTAAAAAGAAATTTTGGTAGGAATGCGCTACAAGAAAGATCAATGGAATTCTTAAAGAAAGCATTATGAAAATTCACTGCTCCAGCTCAGAGAGCTTGATCAAACTTTTGATTGGCCTTTAAAAAGCTTGTGTGTGAGTCAGTTGGAGCTTTTGGATGAAAAGCTTTCACAAAAAGATGTTAATCAAAAGTTATTAAGAAGTTTGTCACCTGAGTGGAACACACATGCTGTTATGTGGAGGAATAAAGTTGATTTGGACACAATGAGCATGGATGATCTCTACAACAACCTCAAGGTGTAAGAACCATCAGTTAAAGGGATGTCCAGCTCAAGTTCAAGCACACATAATATGGCTTTTGTATCCTCTTCAAATAACAACACTAGCAGCACTAATGAAGCAGTTAATACTGCCCATGGAGTTTCTACTGCTAGCACTCATGTTAATGCTGCTAACTCTACAAATATTGCTAACTTGAGTGATGCTGTTATTTATGCATTCTTTGCTAGTCAACTAAATAGTCCTCAACTTGTACATGAGGACTTGCATCAAATCCATCCAGATGACATGGAAGAGATGGATTTGAGATGGCAAATGGCCATGTTGACTATAAGGGCAAGAAGGTTTTTGAAGAATACAAGAAGGAAGCTTACTGTTAATGGCAATGAGACTATTGGTTTTGTTAAGTCCAAAGTGGAGTGCTACAACTGCCACAAGAGGGGACATTTTACTAGGGAGTGTAGAGCTCCAAGAAATCAAGACAATAAGAACAAGGAAAGCTCAAGAAGGAGTGTGCCTGTGGAAACATCTACTTTTTCAACTTTGGTGTCATGTGATGGTCTTGGTGGATATGACTGGAGTGATCAGGAAAAGGAAGGGCCTAATTATGCACTCATGGCTTTCTCATCTTCAAGTCCTGACTCAAAGGTATCCAATGATTCTATTTGTTCAAAATCTTGTTTGGAAACTATTAAACTTCTTAAATCTTAGAATGATCAACTATTAAAAGATTTAAAGAAATCTGAGTTAATGGTTCTAGGTTATAAGACAGGTTTAGAGTTAGTGGAATAAAAACTTGAAGTTTATAAAGCAAATAAGTCTATTTATTTACAAGATATTAAGGGCTTAAAATTTGAAATTCATATAGGAGAAATAACTATTAGAGAGCTTAGGAAAAAGCTTGAAATAGTTCAAAAAGAAAAAGATGGCATTTAACTTAATGTAGATAAATTTGAACATGCATCTAAAAGTTTAAACAAGCTCATAGAGTGTTAGATAGTTAACAATTGCAAGAAAGGTTTAGGCTATGAAAATTATAATGCAGTTCCACCTCCCTACACAGGAAATTTCATGCCTCCAACACCTGACTTGTCTTTTACTAGTGTAGATGAGTTTGTTAATGAGCCTGTAGTTGAGAACAGTAAAGCTATGTCTAGTGAATAATAGCCTAAGGTAGTTAGGAAGTGTGATGATTCCCCAAGTATTGAAGAATGGGTATCAGATGATGAGGAAACGGATGTGTCTCGGCCTAAAATTAAAAAGAAAACAGTTAGGCCTAGTATTGTTAAGAAAGAGTTTGTCAAATCTAAACAACAAGAAAAAAACTGCTAGGAAAACTGTTAAACAAGTTGAGCAACTTAGGAAAAACACTCATAGTCCAAGAGGCAATTAAATAAATTGGAAAAATATGATGTCTCAAAAACTAGGAAGCAATTTTGAGATGTTTAATAATGCCTGTTATGTGTGTGGAAGCTTTAATCATTTGCAGGTTGATTGCAATTACCATCAAAAATAGTTTCAAAATCAAAGGATGGTAAAACCTGTTTGGAACAATGCTCAAAGAGTAAATCATCAAAACTTTGCTAAAAAGACTCACCCATGGGCTAAAAAGAACATGGTTCCAAGAGTAGTACTAATGAAGTCTGGCTTAGTATCAATTAATACTGCTAGACAAATTATTTCTAAAACAGTACTCCCTCCGTCCCTAAATAAGTGTCTACTATTGACTTTTTAAGTCTTTTTCCATCAACTTTGACCTTAAATTCTTTTGTTTGTGTTATATAATACTTAATGAAAATTATATCAATGAAAATATATTTAAAACCCAATCTATTCATACATTTTGCATCAAGTATTATATAACACAACAAGAAATAATTAAGGTCAAAGTTGCTAAAAATGACTTCGAAAGTCAAAAGTGGACACTTATTTAGGGACGGAGGGAGTAGTATTGGTTATTAATGCTAGACAAGTTAATACTGCTCACTCAAAAACAACAGTGAATGTTGCTAGAACAATGTCATATCGTTCTAAAACAGCACATTCAACTGTTAAGAGGCCTATTTATAAGAACACATCATTTAAAAACAGTAATATTAATCAAAGGGGTAATATTGTTAGGGATAAAAAATTTAATACTGCTAGGCCAAAAGCGATAGTTAATGCTGTTAAGGGAAAAAAATTAATGCTGTTAAGGCCTCAGCTTGTTGGGTTTGGAAACCAAAGCATAAAATTTTAGACCATGTTTCTAAACAAAACAATGCATCAATCACCCTAAAAAAGTTTGATTATATTGATGCACAAGGCAGATCCAAGTCAGTGATGGCTTGGGTCACCCAAAAGAAACTGATTTTCTTATCTAATGTGCAGGGCATTCCACAAATAGATTTACAAGATCAAGGAGTGATTGATAGTGGATGCTCAAGGCACATGATAGGGAACATGTCCTATTTTACAGACTATGAAGAGATAGATGGAGGATATGTTGCTTTTGGAGGGAACCCCAAAGGTGGGAAAATCACAAGAAAAGGTACCATTAAAACTGGGAATCTAGATTTTGAAAATGTGTATTTTGTGAGAGAGTTAAAGTTTAATCTCTTTAGTGTCTCACAAATTCGTGATAAAAAGAATATTGTTCTTTTTAATGACACTGAATGTATTGTTTTATCTCCAAACTTTAAGTTAATTGATGAAAGTCAAGTTTTACTTAAAGTTCCTAGAAAGAAAAATATGTATAGTGTTGATTTAAAGAACATAGTTCCTAAAAGAGGTTTAAATTTCCTTTTTGCAAAAGCTACATCTAATGAATCTAAACATTGGCATAGAAGGCTAGGTCACTTAAATTTTAAAACCTTGAATAAACTAGTTAAGGGAAATCTTGTAAGAGGTTTACCTTCCAAACTTTTTGAAAATGATCAAACCTGTGTTGCTTGTCAAAAGGGAAAGCAGCACAAAGCCTCTTATAAGTCCAAAACAGAGAACTCAATCAGTCTTCTTTTATATTTGTTGCATATGGACTTGTTTGGTCCAACATTTGTAAAAAGCCTTATGAAGAAAATGTATTGCCTAGTTGTCACAGTTGATTATAGTAAGATGAGACTAGACATTCTTAAGTCATTTATAACTGGGATAGAAAATCTAGTAGATCACAAGGTTAAGGTGATTAGATGTGATAATGGTACTGAGTTCAAGAATAGAGAAATGAATCAGTTTTGTGAAAAGAAGGGTATTTTGAGACAATATTGTGTAGCTAGAACTCCTCAACAAAATGGAGTTGCTGAGAGGAGAAATAGGACACTAATTAAGGCTGCTAGGACTATGCTAGCTGATTCTAAGTTGCCAACTACTTTTTGGGCAGAAGCAGTTAATACTGTCACACCCTGTAAATTCCCGGTTAGTATTCCGACTCACTCCGGTCATCTACTTTTAAATTTTATACGTTATGTTTAAATCTAAACCTTTTGAATGGTAGAACATTAACTTTATTTTTGTATGAACCTATTGGTGGTGTCTTGTTACCATTCTCAATAACATAGATCACTTAGGCAAATTTTGATGGGAGGCTGATGAAGGTTTTCTTTGTGGATACTATTTGAATAGTAAGCTTTAGAGTGGAAACTATTCAAATGGTAGAACAAGAATATTGGAAGAAAACTTTCATATTAGGTTTAGTGGGAGTACACCTAATGTTGTAGGTAGTGGACCAAATTGGCTATTTGATATTGATGCACTAACAGGAACAATGAATTATAAGCCAATTGTTGCAGGTACACAGTCTAATGGTTTTGCAGGTACAAAAGCAAGTGATAATGCATGTCAAGCTAGAAAGGAGACAAAACCTATCAAAGATTATATTTTGCTACTATTATGGACTGCTGATCCACCATTTTACCAAGATCCAAAGAGTTCTCATGATAATGAATCCAAACCTTCAAGTGATAATAGAAAGAAGGTTGATGAAGATCCAAGAAAAGAAAGTGAATGTTATGATCAAGAGAAGGAAGATAATGTTAATAGCACTAACAATGTTAATACTGTTAGTTCGACTGTTAATGCTGCTGGCACAAATAAAGTTAATGTTGTTGGTAAAAATAAAAGCATTGAACTTCCATTTGATCCAAAAATGTCTGCTTTGGAAGATGATAGCATATTTGACTTCTCAAGCAATGATGATGATAATGGTGCAGTGGCTGACATGAGCAATTTGGATACAACAATCCAAGTCAGTCCTATTCCAACTACAAGAATTCATAAAGATCATCCTCTTGATCAAGTGATTAGAGATTTGTAATCAACTACACAAATAAGAAAGATGTTAAAGAATTTAGAGGAACAAGGGTTTGTTAGTACTATTCAACAAAGAACAAACCATAAATACCTTCAAAACTGCTTGTTTACTTGCTTTTTATCATAGGAAGAACCCAAAAAGGTAATTCATGCATTGAAGGATCCAAGCTGGATAGAGGCTATGCAGGAAGAGCTTCTACAATTCAAGTTACAAGAAGTTTGGACTTTAGTGGATTTACCAAATGGAAAAAGGGCTATAGGCTCTAAATAGGTTTTCAAGAATAAAAAGGATGAAAGGGGAATTGTGATAAGAAATAAAGCAAGATTGGTTGCTCAAGGGTACACACAAGAAGAAGGGATTGACTATGATGAAGTCTTTTCCCTTGTTGCAAGAATTGAAGCAATTAGGCTATTTTTAGCTTATGCTTCATTTAAAGATTTTGTGGTGTATCAAATGGATGTAAAAAGTGCTTTTCTCTATGGGAAGATTGAAGAAGAGGTGTATGTATGTCAACCACCAGGATTTGAAGATCCAGACTTTCCTGATAGAGTATACAAGGTTGAAAAAGCACTGTATGGACTACATCAAGCTCCTAGAGCTTGGTATGAAACCTTGTCAACATATCTGTTGGACAATGGGTTTCAAAGAGGGAAAATTAACAAGACCTTATTCATCAAAAGGCACAAAGGTGATATTTTGCTGGTCCAAGTTTATGTGGATGATATCATCTTTGGTTCAACAAAGAAGGAGCTATGCTTTGCATTTGAGAAGTTGATGCATGAGAAATTTCAGATGAGTTCTATGGGAGAACTTACATTCTTCTTGGGATTACAAGTGAAGCAGAAGAAGGATGGCATATTTATTAGTCAAGATAAATATGTTGCTAAAATTTTAAAGAAATTTAGGTTTACAGAAGTCAAGACTGCAAGCACACCAATAGAAACTCAAAAGCCTCTACTCAAGGATGAAGATGGTGAAGAAGTGGATGTTCATATGTATAGGTCAATGATTGGTTCATTGATGTATCTTACATCTTCAAGACCTGACATCATGTTTGCAGTGTGTGCCTATGCTAGATACCAAGTCAATCCAAAGGTTTCACATCTTCATACTATGAAAAGGATCTTTAGGCACTTAAAAGGACAACCAAGATTAGGCCTTTGGTATCCAAAAGATTCTCCTTTCAATTTGGTAGCATACACTGATAGTGATTATGTTGGAGCAAGCTTGGATAGGAAGTCTACAACAGGAGGTTGTCAATTCCTTAGATGTAGATTAATATCATGGCAGTGCAAGAAACAGACAGTGGTTGTAAATTCCACAACAGAAGCTGAATATGTGGCTGCTTCAAGTTGTTGTGGGCAAGTGCTTTGGATTCAGAATCAACTACTTGATTATGGGTACAATTTCATGCATACCATGATCTTTATTGACAATAACAATACTATTTGTATAATTAAAAATCCTATCTTTCATTCAAAAACAAAGCATATAGAGACTGAACATTATTTTATTAGAGATTGCAATGATAAGAAATTGATTCAAATGGTCAAAATCCATACTGACAAGAATGTTGCAGATCGGCTTACAAAAGCCTTTGATGTAAGTAGGTTTCAATATTTGATTGCTAGTATTAAAATGCAAAATCTTTAAAGTCTTTTATCTCTTTATGTTTTTGTAGAGTTTTGTATGAATTAGTACTGTTATTCATGTCATTAAAAGTTTCTGCTGTTAAGTATAATTAGTACTACTGGTTATACTTAATACAGCTGATGACATCAAATAACGTCTATTTTATAACATCGTTTATCCCACGATATTAACCCACTTTGTATAGTTATTGCAAAGAATTATTAATTAATAATTTATATTTGAGAATGGCAGTAATTATGGAGTAATTAGTGAAACTTAGCAAAAGGCGTGCATTCTGGAGCTTAAATGAAGATATTCTAAAGATTATTTGTTAGGATCTAATACTAGATAGATCTTCTAGTCTTCGTGATTGTATAGTACTTATGTAATCACAAGTATATACGTGAGAGACTCTAACAATTGTCTAGGCGGAAACTAAACAATGTAATATAAAGAAGAACAATGATCCTCTATGGATCTCTCTATTATTAATAAATTGTTTTTGTAATGTGTAATCGGTTACCAAACCCTCATGCTAAAGGTTTCTTTTATATGGAAGAAACCCTAAATTGCTAAACAAGATAAGTACTAAAAACGCGTAAGAGATAAACATCAATCTCTTCCTAAAAACGCGTAAGAGATATACATCAATCACTTCCTAATATATCTCATTCCTATCTAGAATATAGCTATAATTCCTGCATACAATAATCACGTCTATAAATAAGATCAGCAGATTCTATATCTGTCAGCAGAAACAAGAACATGACCAGCAGAAACATAACCAGCAGGAACCACTTAATGCCGTCAGCAGAATCGAACTTCTCTAACAGCAGAAACGACACTTAGTCGTTTTCAATAATTCCCAACAAGATTTGTGCCCCAATCAGAAAATAGGATGCTTACCAACACCCTAACACCTCTCAATGTTAAATGCACCCGATCAAACTAGTGACCCAAGTAAAGGTAGGGATTGTCAGTCCTGATAGATCTATCCACAACACTAGCGCTCACTATAATAGCAATTAACAGTTCATGATAAGTAGGGATTTCACGACAATAAGGTAACTTAGGCATTAATAATCAGGCAGTAATCTGGATAGCATACACTTTAAAAAACACTTGTGTCCGTAGTAAAACAATCATGTCTAAAATTCACGGTTTCAAATATAGGTATTCAGTTACCTCAGTTTAGTGGATCTAGTGAACATGTTGCAGATAGAGGTTGTCTATAAAGGAGAGGGATGACAGAATGGTGAGGGCTTGCCAACTACTGCCTTCTAGCTTAGAAGAGAGCAGGAACAATAGGGTTTAACATTAATAAGACCAATCCAAGGCAACACCTAATTGAACCTGGTCCCAAGGAACTAGTTTCAGGGGTAGTCCAGGGTCAAGAAAAACCATGGGGGCTACATTTCTCAACTTGGTATTGTGAATGTATCTAAAACTTCCAATGATTCACTGCTCGTAGGAGTTAACACACTTCGAAGTGATGAGGATAGTCTGAAACTAAAGGAATTGATGGAATTATGTACCAACTTGCAAAATAGAGTTATTGATCTAGAGAAAACTAAGACCTCTCTAGACAGGAGATTACAAGTTTGAAAAGGAGGGTCAAGAGGGACTAGAGAGAAAGGAGGCGTCCAAGAACTTATAAGCTGAAAAGATTGTACAAGATTGGTTTCAAGGCTAGGGTATCATCATCTGGTGAAGAAAGTTTGGGTGAGGAGGATGCATCTAAACAGGGGAGGAAAATTGATGATATTGATGCTGATGAAGGAGTTACCTTAGTTGATGAAACTGCAGAAAATCAGGGGAGGTTTAATGATGAAGAGATGTTTGATGCAGGTGTTTTAGATGGTGAGGAAGTATTTTCTAATGCAGAACAAGAGGTTGTTGCAGTAAAAGAAGTTCATGTTGAAGAGGTTGAAAAGGTAATTAGTATTGCTAAAGTTACTACTGCTGGTATTGAAGTTACTACTGCCAGTGCTACAACAACAACCGCTGATGATTTGACTCTGGCTCAGACTCTAATGGAGATAAGAAGTGCAAGACCCAAGGTAAAAGGGGTTATGATACAAGAACATGGTGAATCAACAACAACAACGACAAGACCTCAACAACCATCTATAGATAAAGGTAAAGGGATAATGGTAGAGCCTGAGAAGCCTACAAAGAGGAAAGTACAAATTAGGCTTGATGAAGAAGCTGGTCAAAGACTACAAGCTGAATTACAAGCAGAATTAGAAGAAGAAGAGAGGCTTGCAAGAGAAACGAAAAAGAAGCCAACATTGCTTTGATTGAATCATGGGACAATGTTCAAGCAACTATTGATGGTGATTATCAAATGGCTGAACAACTGCAAGCACAAGAGCAAGAAGAGTTAAGTATAGAAGAGAAGTCAAAATTGTTTCAACAACTCATAGAGACAAGAAGGAAACATTTTGCAGCAAAGAGAGCAGAAGAGAAGAGAAATAAACCACCAACAAAAGTTCAACAAAGAAGCATAATGTGTACTTACCTGAAGAATATGGAAGGATATAAGCCTAAAAATTTAAAGAGCAAAAGATTTGATGCTATCTAAAAGCTGTTTGACAGAGCTTATAAAAGGATAAACACATTTGAAGATTTCAGAACAGAATTGGTGGAAGGAAGTGAGAAAAGAGCAGGAGAATTTCGACTACTAATAGCAGTATTAACATCAACAACCATTTAACGCTTTTTCCTTTCTCATGAACTCCTCGTAAAGTGTCTTCTTGCTAGCTACTTCCCCATCTCCACAAACTAATGCAAAGAATAACCATTTTTTTTATTAAAGATTGGCGAAAATGATAGGTGTCTAGCTAAGGTATTTTGATGTCACAAATCAATATGCTTAAATTTTAGCATTTACGAAAGGAAAAATCTACACAATGACTTAAAATATCTTATGGTATCTTGGGCAAAAGAAGCCACTTTTTCTGGCAGCGGTTGCTCGCATACTGCAAAATCATCAAATTCACACATAAATCAAACAATCTTTACAAATAAAAGAGAAAGAACCAGAACATCTGCACCATATGGGGGTGTTTGGGATTGCTAACCAAAACAGAATATTTACCCAATGTTTTTAAAATTAATTTTTAATAAGCAACTTCAAACACCTTATTTGAAAAAACATATTTCAGACACGATACCAAAAAAAGACAATAACATATCATAATCAAAAACCCACATTTTCTTTACAATATTTGTTACCTACAATTATATATTATTCTATTAAAGGTACATGGTTTGACACATTAACTTTACAAAGCACAGGAACATGAATAAAAAGTGGTGGTTTAGTCTTACCCGACCCACTTTAAACTCACTTGAAGATCTTTCTCTTCTTATTTCGATCTCAAAATCTTAACTCATATAGTTTCCTAAAACAAAAAACACAAAAACACCAAAAAAATAAAGTAACGTAAAATTAAAATTAAAATTTTCCCCTAAAATCAAAAAAGAAACCTCGTACCTGCAATATTACGCAACAAACGCAATTTTTTTATAGATGAAAAGATTGAAGAGAAACCATATGCCATTTTTTGGTTTGTAGATCATCGTTGTCACTTATTATGGGTTTATGTTATGTGTGGATCTTGGTACCATCGGTCCAACGTAATCTGTTTGGTACAGAACCTGCAATAGGAAATTCCAAGCATGATCTAAAACACAATGCCAAACAACCCGTAATACATGTGAAGGAAATTTTATCAAATGCTCTTAGAAAAATATCTATGTATGAACTTGTTAGATTTTACAAAGAATAGTATTATAGACAAACTGGTCAAAATTTGTCACCACTAATTTTTTGCCAAAATACACTAACTACAATAGAATACTTACTTCAGCTAACATGTATGAAAGGTAAGCCATGCGTCAAACGATGTGAATACCTTTAAAACGTCTTTAAACTCGTCTATTCATAAACAAATCATAACTTGTCTTCAAACATATTAAAGAGCACATATCAAAACGGCAACACTTATAACAGTCCTACACGCTACAGATACCATAGCTAAAGACCATGTTTGTATGTTATAAAACAATGCGTAGGGAAGCAACAAATTCAACCCTAAGAAGCTTTCTTGCTAGAACGATGCACTCTAATTATAATACAACAAAGAGAAGTACAACTTAAATACTCCTTTCAATAGTAACACTAAGCTAAATTATTGGTTTCTGATGTCAAACTTAGCACTTGAAAAATTCAGCCCTCAAGTACCAATGTAAATCTATTTTTTTACCTTGTTATAGAGTTTATCGTATAATCCATGTCTATCTAGAAAATAAAAGGCATCATATATGAAATTCACTAACATGCAACTCGATATTAGGCTGGTTAGGAAGATTAAACATCTTAGCAGCATCACCTTCTACAAAGGCCAGTATCATTCCAATTTGTAACCCTATAACATAGTTTTTACAAAGTAAATGCTAATTGACTACATTGGATTTTAAATCGAAAGTCGGGCAAACCATACCTAAATGTCCTTGCAAGACCGCCACCGCGACAAATCTCTCCCGATTCAAGCAACCATACCGTAATCTGTCATTAAAACATTTTAATAAACATTTGGTATGCGACATGAACAATTAGCACTTTTCTTGTCAACCACCAAACTCCGGCCACTTGCTACCACAATCTTTATTATTAAATTTTATCAAAAATCTATAGAAACACAAACAAACAAAAATCATATAAAACCTTGAGTCTAAACACAAAACACATAACAACTCTTTTTTTTCTTCCATTGCAACTTCTAAAAATCCGTGAGTCACAAACCTAAAAATTGTTCAAAAATACAATTAAACTTACCAAGCCGATGGATTATAGAAAAATCAAAATACAAAATTACTGAAACCTCAAACCCAGAATCACAACAAAAAAAACCTAAAAATATAATAATGCTCAAAGCTGATAATTTAATGATGGTTAATAAACTTACTTACTAATTTGGTTTAGGTAAAACTTGTAGTATGCAACTTTCTTCTCCATATATAAGATCTGGCATGAATGAACTGGGTTTAGCATAATCAAGTTCAGTTCTTTTGATTTTTAGTGTTTTTTTAAGAGGCTTATGATGGTGACGGTGATTGAATTTTGTGTTTGTGTGTCTTGAGGCGTTGGATTTATTAAGAGTGTGAGGGGAAGGGCGGTGGATTTGTTGCTAGGGATGAGATGGGTTATGTTTTAGCAAGACACGTATTACACACATATGCTATTTTTTATTAATTAAGTTACTGTTCACTCGTTATAAAATAATATTAAAAAGGGGTTATTGTTTACTTTGTGAGTGAAAATACTACGACAATTGTTAGTATGTATAATATTTCATAGTGATGTATGTGCGTTTGCGACACACGATGATGATCATGGGCAACAATATTATTGTTATATGTCATCTTGCCATCAAGTTTTATTTTATTACATGTTTATAAGATGGTAGTTATGTCACTTTGTATATTTTCTAACCTTATATTTGTTTTGAACGAGGATTTCAGCCCGTGCTTCGCTTTATGCTATGCATAATCTCTTTTTTCTTTGTTATTTAAACTTTATACAAAAATAGCATCACATGTACTACAACAAAAATCAACATATAAAATTCAAGACTTCAAGATGCAATAGGTTTTTGGTCAGAATTAGCATAAAGGAAACCAAATTACATTCATACAGTCTGCAATGTTGCTTCCCATTTGGGTAGCCCATGTATACATTATTCCCTAATCAATGGGTAACAGATACGGAAATGTTATGGAAGTGTTTGAAGATAAAGGTAAAGGGGACGAAGTCGATAAAGAATACTTCTTCCAAAGTTAGATTAGCCAGATCCAACAACTGTAGCCTGGTTCGTTCATGTTCTCTAATTTTGGTTTTGACATTAGAAGGGTTGGCAATGAGGAAGGTTACGCAAGCACTACTTGTTGGTCACTACTCAATCAAAATGATAATGCTGGCCTTGTCAATCTAAGGTCAGTCTTGTTAATTTCAGTACTATTTTGCATAGTTGCAGTCCGTATCTGAGTACTTTTGTTGACTGTTATGAATTTATTCTGACAGGTACCTGCAAGGTGGTGATCCGCTAGGACATGACTGGGCATCACCTGAATGTGACGTGTCCATCAGACCATGTTGGTTTTGGCATCCATCCGAACTTTCTAAATCTACAACAAACTTACTTGAGTTATACTACAATTCGATTAAACGTGTAAAATAAGTTAATCCAAACACCCCTTTAACATCAGTTCCATAAAAAAATATGTAGAAAACGTTGAAGCCGGTCCTTTACCTGAGATTTAAGCAAAGAAAATGAGATCCATAACATCGATGATCCATCCCATTTCCATTTCCATCTCCGGATCCAGTTGCAATTGTTTGTCCGTCAGCAGCTGTACATGAGCATCAACACAAAATTCATATTGAATTCAAAACAAATTCGACAATGGAAACCAAATCTCAATAAACCAAATGAAAACTGAAAGAAAGTATAAACCGAAAACTAAACTCTGTCTAGAAAACAAAAAACCAAAAATTTTCAATTATGATTCAGTTTTAGCCTAAAACCCGAGCTAAATAGTACCATACTCCTACTCTCCTGTGTAAAGACAGAGGTAGAGTTTGGGATCAAAAATTAAATTCCCTTTCAAAATACGTAACAAGTTTGTGATTCTTTTTCTACCTGGAGACTTGATGGTATTTGATGTGTGTTTTACAAGCTTTAAGTTTATAATGCTATAAATACTGATTTTTACTAAAAACACAACATGGGAAAATGTACCCTTTCGAATGCAATATAGTCTAAGGTAAGTCCAGGTCGTTCCACGAGATTTGTAACGGTTCACAAAATATTTATCAAGTAACAAAGCCAAATGATTGTCACATATCAATTAGCCAAAACGCGTGCATAAAGCATAGCAAGTACCAAACCAATTACCAACATGATTATGACTTAGACTCTTATAAATGAATTTATACAAGTTGTAATTAACGGGTAATTAACACAAACATGTATTTCTACCAATAACCACATTGAATCCTTACGACCTATAAACAATGTTTATATTAATTCATTAAGCACGATTTATATGAAATATATATTAAATATGCATTCTAAACTTATCCGGTTTTTCAACATAAGACAAGTTCTTAAACAATATTCAACTTTTTTGTTTATTACTTTACCATACAAACAAGTATAGCATTGAATCATTATCGATACATGTTTCAAAATCAATCACACACAATTGACCCTATCGACCTATTTCAATTACAATAATCAACCAAAAGATAAACTAGTTTTCACAAGCACCATATCATCAAATTTATAGATAAATATATTTCACAAGTCAAAGCACAAGTCATAAACACATGAGAATCCAACATCATAAAACATCTAAAATTCAGAAACATTAATCATTAATATGTAATAAGAAGTGTACCAAATCATTTACGTATGTAATATGAGATCAAAGAACAAGAACCATTATTTTTACCAAAACCGGGCACCAAACCAAAAGTCAATTGCTCCCCTATACAACCAATATCCAAACCTCCTGAAATAACCCGAGGGGCTATCGCGAACCCTCTATAAATCAGCAACCAAGTTGTCAAATGGTGTGTTTGGTAACAGGTTTAATATATTAAAAGGATTAGAGATTTGGTGTGATTCGCTAACCCTTATGGTATAATGTGTTTCGGTTCTAGAAACGTGGTGTTTATGGTCTGGAAGTAGTGGCAGACGAGTGGTGGTTCGTGGTCAAGATGATAGTGATGGTATGGATAGATGAAGGGGTGTTTGAATCATACGATCCAAGGATCCTCACCGCTCCTTCCTCATCTCCCAATTGATTTCTATGGTAATGTGTATTTCCCTAGCATAAATAGGATTTTAAATAAGCTTAATCAATACTTAGGGACCAAGGATAAGTAATATGATCGGTGATTGTGGAGTAAATGGGTGCCAAATAAATGCATTTTTGTTGATTAAACACGAAGTGCGCCGCACAATTTGGTAAGTACGCCGTACTTTGGGCTGGTAAAAAGTGTGCCACGCTTTTTGGTAAGTACCGATACTTGGTGCATTTTTAGATATTGGACAAAAAATCAAAGTTGTAGATAATTGTTTCACTTTCTATAGCCGCTTGAATCAAGTCAATTGGAGTTCGTATGCTCAAGTTATGGCCAAAACAGTGAATGTGTGTCGGGAGATCTTGAACTTGAGTTATTTCTTTGTTTAAGCTTTAAATCTTCGTGTTTCCTTCCGTTTCCTCCACGACACATCACATGAACCTACAATAGCAAATATAGTCTATTAAGTATCGAAATTTCATATAATTAACCAATAAATATATATAAAAGCACAGATAATGCATATAGAAATATGTCTAAAATGAGCCTTATCAGTATTCCTACTACATATTTACTTAAAATTTACAAAATAAGAGATGTTGTTTTATAAAAATACTACTTTTACTTTTAATAATTTACGACTATATTTAATGAGTACTTACCACATGTATCTAAACGATGTATTTTAAATCATGATTGTCTCAAAACCTTTATTATCAAAATGAAATCAAGTAGGAGTCTCAACTTGTGAAAATGTACACATAGCATGTGCTCTTATTTAATGAAAATTACTACTTTTTAGTGTTTGGAAATTGGAAAAAAAATGCTTATCTATTCATTTTTGACTAAATAAGTACTTTAAGAGGTGTTTAGGCTTGCTTATATAAAGTGTTTGCCGACTAAATTATAAGCAGGTTTAACCTATTTCACTTCAAGTACCTATTTTCGTTAAGATAAGCTATGACAGTTGTGTGTTTAAATACCTGGAATAATTCAAGTACCAATAATCACAGGACATCGTTAGTTTGGTCACGGACATCGTTAGGCTTGTCTGCCGGTGGTGGAATATAGCATGGGCGTCGATTGATTCGTATTCCAATTGGCTTCATTGGTTCAATGCTATCAGATTAAGTCCTAAAGTTAAAGATTTGCTTGAAGGAGTTTTCTACATAACATGGTGGAGTATTTGGAGGTTTCGAAATTAGGTCCTCTTCTCGTCTCTCGTCCCCCGCAAAGATGTTCTTTTTGATGATATAGTGTCGCGTTCTTTCACATTGTGTCGTTCTAGATGTAAAAGTAACTTTAGTTGGGTTAGTTGGTTGCAACATCCCTATTTGATTTCTTTGTAATTTTGTCTCTAGCTCCTTGCTAGTGTTTTGTTCTAATAAAGTTGTCGTTAAAAAAAAACCAATAATCACATGACTACTGAATGCACTATAAAAATAGAATCAATAAAGTATTCCATGTAAAGCATATGTACCTCAATAGTAACATCATGATCCCCTTCCTTACCTGGTGCTCGGGTATAATCCATTGGCTCCATCTAAATCACTTCATGAACATTCATTTGGATAAGGCCTATAATCATGCTCACATGTAGTTGGTTATAAACAGCAGCAAAAGACAATCTAAACATGTACATAACTACTATTTTTTTAGATAACAATCATTGACAATAGTTTCTACTACTAAAGGAACAATGAAGGAGCATAAACCAACCTCTTCTGATCTAATTCTTTTTTGAGATGCACGGTGAGAGTGCGACTCTTCTTTCACACAGAAGGCATGGACGGCAAATCGCAGAGCTATATAAGTAAACAAAAAAAATCAGAGAAGTATATATGTGCAAGGATCATAATGGTACGGGACTCGTCAAAAACTACAAAATGATCTCAGCACATAAACAGAACAAGACAAATATGATTAAAAAAATCACGACAACTACGATCACTCACTAATCTATGTTAAGTGTGCACAACATGTATCAAATATAACTTCAAAACTCTTCTTCTAAACAATTTCAAAATTGTGGAATTAAAAGGATAGGTTGAGCACAACAGGTTAAAAAGAGTTCATGTCAAAACAGGTCATTTGTTGTACGCAACGATTCATGTCAACTCAAGACGCTTTTAGCCTTTAAAAGGTAAGCTTTTTATAAACAATTTTTGTATCATATTTAGATTTAAAATGATTTTATTTCACTAAAATAAAAAAATGCATTTTTGCAGTAGATAGAAAACACCAAGAGGACATGTCCGCCATGGCTGCGACCATAATAGGTCACCCCGTCAAGATACAATGGTCTCATCTAAGGGTATAAATGCGCCATGACTGCAAATGTATCAATTTACCACGCCAAGGCTGCAAGTTTACCAAGTTACCCCTGCCTGGCTACAAATTTTATCATTACAGCCTATTAGACACTCATATATTGTGAACATTCCCATTACTTTCAACATACCACAAAGAGCATTTCTGCAATTTGCTCTAAAATTTAAAAGGCGGAGAGGATGTACCAAATAAATCAACAACAAAATTTCTCACACTTTTACCAAATTCTCGTGCACAACACATGTATAATAGGTTTATCATCGATGCTACACCAACAGTAAACCACCAACGGATGTATAAGGTTGTTTGGTTAGCCGATCGTTTAAAAGCTATAAAATTACATTGAGATGAAAAAGTTGATAGATGTAGGTATGAGGCTCAGATAGGGAACTAATCGAGAAAAAAAAAGATACTCTCGGCATGGCTGCAAACCTAATAGGTTGCCCCGCCAAGTTGCGAAAAATCTCAGCTTTAACCGAACCCATGTAAACTCATCACAACCTCGTTAACAATGATTGGAGAGCATCACACGTGTACTGCTTAGACATGAAAGCCAATGAAACGGATTACAACTAAAAGAATCATAAGACCCAAGCAACACCTATGCCATGAATGGACCTGCATTAGGTTCTCAAAGCTTCCATCAACACATTCATAAATGTGATTATAAAGCTCGGATAGGGAATCGATAGAGAAAAAGAAGATACACCCGCCATGGCTGTAAACCTAATAGGTCTCCCACCAAGATGCGGAGTATCTCAACTTTAATGTAACCCATGGAGACTCATGACAGCCTCTTATAACCAAATCGTTATTACAGCTTTCTCTCTCTTACTTTCTGCACAATGACAGTTTTACCCTTAACCAATTAATTTCTAATTTTTTAAAGTTTGTAATAATAACATCAAGTGAGATGATATGATAAACTTAGGTTGGACATAGTGGGAGTAAACTCACCTAGGTGGGTTTACCACTCACGCGCGAGTGCCACTCCGATGGTAAAACTCACCTAGGTGAGTTCCATTTGCAAGGTGAGTTTCAGACAATTTTTGTGCACACTATGTGGTAAACTCACCGAGTGTAAGTTTTAAAAAATGTGGGCCCCCTTGATTTTATATCCGTTGAGTATAATTTTTTTTTTAAACCCTACTTTTTTACTTATAAATACTCACTACTTCACCTATTTTTAAACACAACTCTTTTATTTTATACAAAACTCTCTCATTTTATAAACACTTCAAAACCTTCGACACGATTTAATTGAACACTTGTCTCGTAATGCTTAATTTAATCTTTATTTGTAATGTCTTTTTAATATTCGAAGTCTATAATATTTTTAATTTATGAATAAAAGTTTTTAATTTAGTTAACGTTTTTATTAACTTCGTACGTTTACGTTTACGTAAATATTTATTTTTTTAGTTTATGAATAAAAGTATTTATTAAATTAAAAAAGGGTGAGTAAGGTGAGTTTTAGTTGTAAGGTGGGTTCTTATTACGGTTGAAAGGTGAGTTGTAAGAGTAAAGGGTATGGTAGCTTAAGCCACAAAACAAAACGGGCCCCACAGGCTGCCATGTCAGCTTTTCACTCCCACTCAAAAATACCTCTTCACTCATAACACACCTTCACCTCTTCACTTGGTACCCACCACTAACTATTTTTTTTCTTTCAATTTTTTTCAAACAAACATAATTTATTTCACACAAATTAAAAATACAATACATAAAAAAAACATAAAATAAAATACGAAACATAAAGAAATTAAACGATACGAAACATAAAAACATAAAATTACGAAACTAATCGTCTACACCAGCATCATCTGCACCAGCATCTTGATATTTCCTCATTATTTCAGATTGTTACCTTTCAATGAAGGCTCGCTTATGAGGCGGCAAGTTCGAAGTATCGATCATGAGAAACTTTATCTCTTCACACTTCTTGATAGCTAAATCTTTTTCCCTATGCGCCTCGTACGCTCTTTCAGCAGCATCACATTTACGTCTACAATCTTGAGAAATAAGTAACGATACAGACTCCGATTGGCTTCCCCCGGTGCTTCCCGACCTTTCAACCGATTTTTGTTTTTTCCCAGCACGTTGTTTGTCGGCGGGACGCTCTCTTTTATCCGAACCAAACACCTCTTGGAGATTATCTCCATCAATCGGCTCCGCCGCATCCCATTTGGGGTACTCTTTCAAAATTTTCCACACGTGAGGGTATTGAATTTTTTTACCAACTCGCTCCAAGTACACCGTCTTTACAGTCTTGATTAAGTCAGCTTCATTTTCCCCGCTTTTTCGATTTGCTTGTTTGTAATAAGCGTTAAATCGTTGGCAGTCACCGTGCATTCGGGTCCATTTCCCCGTCAACATATTTTTGGTACGCACCGGACCTGTTGTTCGGTCATGGAAATCTTCAATAATCTTGTTCCAATAGATTTCATCTCGTTAGTCTTTTCCGATATTGTTGTCCTGCGAGTGCTCGATCCAAGCCTCAGCTAGCAAGATTTCTTCTTTGTCATTCCAACGGATATTGAGTCGCCTTGTTTCCATATCTTCATTTTCATCGCCCTCGTCCAATTCGACAACTTGTTGTTTCCCCGTCCTTTTTTGTTTTCGCTTAGGTTCACGGGGTTCTTAGGCTTAAGGTATTTTGAATTGTGGTTGTGATGAGTGTTGTGGAAAACATTGTGGTTGTGATGATTGTTGTGAAAAAAATGACGGTTGTGATGATTGTTGTGGAAAAAAGTATGGTTGCGTATTTCTTGGATTCGTGTAACCTTGGAACCCGTATTGTTGATTTTGATGATACGCCAATTGTGATTGATAAGCATGTTAGGGCTGTGACATTTGCGTTCCATAAGGGGGAAACGGTTGCGACGAGTTTGAGTGTTGGGAACCTGGGGTAGACGGATTCGATTGGTTTGGCGAAGATGAGTATTGGTTGGATTGGAGAAGATGGGTAAAATAACCCATGTTTTGATCATTTGGTGGTTGAGACATTTTTTTGGATAAGAAGATTATATGTTTAGAGTAATAATAATATTGTTGTAGAGAAGTGTGTGTTAAAATGGTAAAATGAGGTGTTATTTATAGAGAAAAATGGGTATAAAAAAAATTAATTTTTTTAAAGTTTGGAAATATATTCGTTGGGTTGCAACGGCTCACTTTTGTCTTTTTGTTTCGTCGTAGAGATGGCGAGGTTTTCGGTTTTTGGCCGGTGACGAGGTAACATGGTATGGTGACGAGGGCAGTGGCGAAGCCACGTAGGAAGTGGCGAAGCCACTCGCCACCATACCCTCCTCTCTAATATTTTTTATATGAGAATGATACTGGGAGAGACAGGAGTTTAGTAAATTAGGGTGTGACTTTGGGAAAACCGCTTGGCCAAAAATAATGGGTTTTGTTAAATTATATTAATGAAATAGTTCGCATTACCACTATTAAATTTACTATATATACAAAGAGCAGTACTCGGAAGTTGTGTATTTTTTCACGAACTCCGAGACAAAATATATGGGAATAGTCTTTGGGGTTATCGGTTCGTTGCAAAGTTAGTCCAAAATGACTAATTTTGCAACAGAACACTAACCCATTGACTATTTTCGTAAAATAATTCAGAATATATTTACGAAAATAGTCCTCGGGGTTATTGATCCTTTGCAAAGTTAGTCCTTAATAATTAACTTACTACACAATTTACGGAAATAGTCCTTGAGGTTATCGATCCGTTCCAAAGCTAATCCTTACTGACCAACTTTGCAACGGAACGCTGACCCAATGACTATTTCGATAAAAAAAATTCAGAAACAATTTACGAAAATAGTCCTCAGGGTTATCGGTCCTTAATGACTAACTTACTACACGGAAATAGTTTTTGGGTTATCATTCCGTTACTAAATTATTTTTTAACGTAAAACCTTGCGCCCGCAGCGAAACGCAAGTATTTAAACCTAAGTTTCTCTACATCTGAAATGTTATTGGCACAAAAATGTATAACCGAAATATGGGATTTGCTATACATTGCCCACTGGGTAATGTTTAAGATAATTATAAATAGAAACTTGAACTTTATTCAATTAAAAATCATATTTATTTAAGGTAATTTGTATGTTTATTTATTATGCATTAATTACATAACTACTTTAAATATGTAAAAAATATATTATATAAGGTAATTTGTATGTTTATTCATAGTGCATTAATTACATAACTATTGTCTTAATCATTGCCCGATTGTTTGCCAAAATATTGAATTATATTTTTTTCGCCGCAAGGTGTAGGTGCCTTAATTCCTAGTGTTACTTTTAGCTTTAAATTTACTTGCTCAAAATTAACTAAATTTCCATGCGAGTTTCATACATGAGGACTTTTTTGACATTTCAACTTGTCTTCTTTCCTTCATCTTTTTCAACAAGTGTTTTTCCCTTCATCGTCTTCAACTTTTTATCTATCACCAAAACTAAGATACATTTTGAACATTAGACGAGCTATTAGCGCAAATAATATTATCATTCATTTTTTTTACTCTTAACGCAAAACTTACGGACTCAATTTGTAATCATTGCGAGAAAAAAAACTCTATGAGTTATAAACGAAAACTGATAAAAGTTTGAAGATCTGAGTATTAAACAATATTAAAACTGTTAATTTATTGATGAGTTTGTTACCATTTTTAAGTTAAATTTCAAGATTTCAAGTTTTAAGTTTTAAGAAAACACAACTGCGCTTAAGAACATCTACTATGAGAGGTTCATGAATATGTCTAAAAAACTTGAAGAGGCTTATGTTTTATATTAGCTACAGTGGAGTTTTATTTTATACTATGTGGCATGAAAATGTCCTAAATGTTAGACCTTTTCATAATCTCAAGATATTAATGCATGTGTTGTGTGAAATCATTATAAAGCTTTAAAAATTTAATACCATGGTAGAAACAGGTTTATTAACTCAAAAGGTCTAAAAATTATTGATGTGGCATGAAAAATTTAATTCATAAAGCTTTATAACATTTCATCATAATGGAGGCCCTAATATTTAGCATAGATAAAAGGCTAAGGTCGTGATTAATTAAGTTTTTTCATCAAATTGTAGAACACAAAAAAAAAAACAAAAAAAAAAAAAAACTGTAGTTTAACAATTGTTAACAAGGTGTCAATGTGTCATCTATCACATTCACATTTAAGCAAAAAAGTTTTCGACATCTAAGACAATGCTAACTGAAATTAAGGTTTTCTTTCGTCATATAAAGCACTAATCACTTCTACTTTCTTTCATGCAGGCAGTCTCGAAAAAGTAATCACGGACCAAGAAACATGCATGACTCATCGGGAACCATTACATCACAAAGATACTACCTTGAGGAATCACCACCTTGACCACTGAATGCTAAATCCATGTTCATATCTGCATAGTGAAAAGAAGGCTCAGTAGCGTTCGATAATGTAGCAGTTTCAGCAATGGGACTTGAGTAGTTAGTATCCGGAAAAAATTGGGAGTTAAAGTTGAGGAATATGTTGGAGTTATCTTCAAAAGGAATTGATGAAGATGTAGAAGGCCCATATTCGAAATTTCCATTAAATTCTAAAGTATGAGCCAGGGGCTGAATGGAAGTCCTTATTTCGGGTTGTGTAGCAGTGCTTTGAAAGAGGTCTTTCATAAAAGCGCACTCTTCATCGTAGGATGGTATGTGGTCAATCGTTGGTAATTCATCTGGAGGGATTGCAGTGTCATTTCCTACAAGGACACTATTGGTACATGTTGTAGGTAGTGAAACATTGGCGGCAGTGGTGTTTGTAGTAGGGGTGGAAGCCATGTCCCTAATATAGTCGCGTAGAAGAGTGGATTTTGGCTTTCTATTTCCGGGCTCATCTTTGCTGGTCCTATTTTTTCGCGTAGTTTTTTTTCTTATTGTGGCATTCCAGTGATTCTTAATTGCGTTTTCTGTCCTCCCGGGCAGGAGTTTTGCGATTACAGACCATTTAGTGCGCATTCTCTTATGTGCTTCAATGAGAATTCGTTCTTCCTCTTCAGTCCAATCATCCATCTGAAAGCAAAAAATCCAAGTAAAAGAATCACATTTATTATGCATTTTACAATGTCAAAAATAGGGGAACAATCCTACCTGAAAAAGGACCTTTTTTACTTAAAAGATTGAAACAGTTTTGTATCAAGATTATGTCAAAACACACAGAAATGAACACTTGATATCGAGTTTGGGTCCAGAAAAAAGACAATGATGCGCTAGAAGCACATTTACACGATTTATTTACCGGATATTATGTGGTTACTCAAAAAAGTTTCAAATATAGACGAGTCATAAAATTGCTTTCAAGAATAATTAAACGCTTAGGCGATTTTTCAAATGTGGCTTTATATATAAATTTCGGAAAATTGAGATTTAACAAAACATATGACAAATATATACATTTTTACTGGAAAACCTTCTTAATATATTTTATATCATAGAAATGAAAAAATGATCTAGTCGCTTAAAAGTAAATTAAACAAAATCCTTTTAACATTTCTGAAATTAATATACAGATAAAATTAAGCACATTAGTTAATAGAACTGCAGAAATGGTAGTCGTTATACAGTAGAGAAAGAAAACCTTAATGTCCGGACGCAGATTATTGTACCATCGCTCACGACATTGTTTTCCAGATCTACCTTCCATCAACTCAGAGATCAAAGCCCAATTTTTCGTACCAAAATCCGAAACAAGCTTAGACAGTTTGCTTCATAAAATCATAGACATAAAATTCAAGTTTAGAATCAGCAAATCAACCAAAAAATAAATAAATAACAAGAATTCAAGAAAGTAAGTTTAACCTGTCCTCTTCAGTTGTCCAAAGTCTCTTTGTATAATTCTTAGACGTGTTGGGGACACCATCTACTATCGGGTTTAGAGGATTGATTACTTGGTTGCCAAAATCTAGAACCATGCTACCAGCACTTAAGCTTCTATCAATGGCCAAAGATGGGACGTCGCCATCTCCTTGGAACGAGCTAGCAATCCCTCCACTAGAAGAAGAAAAGTCACCAAACGTACTTGAAGGGATGGATGTCCCTTGGTAATTTTCAAAGTTTTGGTGAATGTGATTCCATACAAAATCATTTGGGGACTGTAACGGAGGGGTGGGTTGATACACCGAAGGAGAACCTAGAGGGAACATTTGTGAATTCGGTAAATTTGGAAAGCCACCACCTTGTCTACCGCCGTAAAAACCATTGTTACCACCACCTTCCATGAGAGAAAGCTTTAAACAGTGTAGTTATTTGTGTAAGGGGTAAAAGCTTAAATCAAGAAGAATGGTTTTGAGTAAGTTTATAATATTTTTTTTCCAATAAAAGACGTGAATTTATAGAGTTACATGTACCAAAGACAAGAAATGAGGGTACACTGTATGTGCTATCACATCCGTTGATCAGGAGGTTGATCCTACGGTCGGTAGTTCTTTTTGACAATGGCTATTGGACTCCCTTTCTTAAACATTAGCTGATATGTAAAGATATTATTGGATCATGTATTAAACTTATTTTAGAAAAATTACATGGACGATCCTTGTGGTTTGCACAAACTAACACACATTATCCTTATTGGGTTTCTATTACATAAACAATCCTTGTTTTCCAAACTTGTTCCACATATAATTCTGGGAGTTAAATACAAAAATCGTCCATGTGATTTACACACTTTTTCATCTTTCGTTCCAAACTAGTTTCACATATAAGAGATGAGATATATGATAAGTAAGTTATCATAAATTGTGTAGTTGATTAATATCTGAGTGAGGACAAATGATGTATATTGAAATGATTACATTCTGAATGTAATACTAATATCTATATCATAATCGTTTGTGCTATTTTGAATATTCTATGAGAATTTCAAAAGTGTACAAAAAATTATAATAACCTGATTGACAGATTGAAAATAGTTTTCTTATGTCAGATAAGTTTTACTTTACATGATATGAAAGATTAAGAAACTTACTCTTATGATGATTAAAGAACTATTGTTCTATGCAAAAGGTTAAATTTATACGCAGATTTATATGTATATGCATATATAATGTATAGATCAATCATATACAATTAACACAAGTTCAATTGATATGAGTTATAATGAAAAAATTGAAATCTGATCCTTAATGGTCTAATTGATCAAAGTTATCAATGCCATAAGCAATTATTGTTAGGTCAATTTAGTGCCCAGTGATCTACTATTTAGAATTTGAATAGAAAATATCTAAAGTGTTTAATAACCTTAAACATTACTCAGGTCACTGAATGAATATTCATTCAGTGAGTTACCTTCAAGTGTTCAACCCGAGTCTATGAAAAAAGACTCACCATTTAGTGAGGCGGTAATGAGTGAGTGAAGTCTCTAAACCAAAGAAGAAGCTAATGGGTTCAGTGAGGTGTGACAATAAGCTAACTAAACCTCATACGATCTCCTCAACATTCGAAGAACATGAAGACTTAGAGACTAAAGAATGGGCAGGATAAGTTTGAAGGGATAAGAACAAGTACTTATCCCTTAAAGTCAAACTATCTTGATTTAGGTATAAGAACAAGATCAGTGTGATCACCAACGTTTAGAAAGAGTGTCGTCCTCTTACCTAGAATAGCCAAGTGTAATAGAGATAAATGTACGAATGTACTTGTCCAATCAACTTGGAGACACGCACACATTACCCAACGGCAACACTATAAATAGAACATGTTGTAAATGAGTAGAGTTTTTAAGTTTGTGCATTAAATGTTGAAAACATTCACAAACACTCTACTCCTCCAAATACAACTAAGTCCCTGACTTAGTTAGTTGGTTTATCATAGTTGTTAACTCAAAGTAATACTTTGATTTACTTTGAGTTATTAGAGGGGAGATCACCCATATTTACATTATCATTCTATCCTGGCTGTTGTTTCGCAAAAAATCAGGTATAATTTTTTGATAAATATCAAATATGGATTAAATGTTAAGAAGATCTTGTGTTATTTACTTTTACGTCTTTTATCCTTAAAAAACCTTTTCATTACGTTACGTATAAGCATGGGCTAGTTTAAGTTAACTTTCTAGTTAAGTTTAATTCAGTTAAACGGGAACAAGTTGTATCTGTTTGATTTATAAAACAAGTTTTATAAACAGTTCAAAAGTTTCTAAAATCAAGATCCTGCCATGGCTGAAAGTAAGGTACCCCAACTTGTCGATAAAAAAGGGAGATAGTTATTAAGATATTTCTCCCTTACTAGAAGTTGGTAAATTCAATAAGTGGAAAAAGCGTATGCTTTTCTACTTAACCAGAATGGGACCCTACTACATTACATGTATTAAGGATGGTCCTTTCCAACCCAAGACCACTGAAGGTGCAATTAAAACTGAAGCACAATGGTCGAATAATGAGAGGAGGGTGGTCAATCAAGACCAACGACCTAAAAGCATCATTATATTATGTCTACCACATAATATAATAGAGTCGGTCATTAGTTATGAGACAGTTAGAGATACGCAGACTGACTTGGTTCATAACTTTGAAGGTGCCTCAGATACCAAGGAAAATAGGATCATGGATCTAAAACTTGAAATACTTTCAGAGCCAAAACCTCAAAAAGTCGACCTAACCCCATATAAGACTTTGCTAAATAAGCTTTCAAATGATGGTGTAAACAGTCTCCCTAAGAAGTGGCTAAGCTTCCCATAAGGATTAAGAAACGCCAATCATATACAGACTCTAGACCTTGCCGATATATATGGGAGGTTCGTCCATGAAGACAACATAATCTCAAGGAGATATAGTGGATCCAAAAACGCTCTCGTTACTGCACCTATATCAATTGCTTTTTTCTCTAACAATATTGTTCAGGATTTCCAAGAGAATTCTAATGATAAGGCTGATAAAAGAACTAGTGAGGAATATTTAAGGGATTTACATACTGATTTTCATGAAAGAGCCCTTTTGGCTGGGTCAAAACGTTTTATAAAAAGAAGAAATATTTTTTTAGGATCTAAAGTGTGATAACTGTCTAGCTCCGGTTAGCAACCGATAGCAACTTGTGACATTTTCGACTAATTCTATGTTACTGAGTTAGTTTTGTAAATGTCAGGTCATTTTTGTGCTACGTGTTCACTTTCCGTATGAACCATTGCTTACGAACGTACATTCGACCTATGACTTCAATTAAATGTCTTCTTAACGGTCAACGATATTCTCATGTCATTTTAAGTTATTAGTGTCACTCACACTTGAAAACTTAAGTTATTCAACATTTTACGTCTTTTACATTCACCCGATAATTTACGATCGTGTTTAGGCTTTTACAGTTTTGGACTTAGACCTTTTTGTGTATACATTTTACATATACAAACTTATAAAATAAAACCTTCCTCCTCCTTTAATCCGTCACAACACCCCTTCCCCCCTAAACATACATCATTTTAATTTTTCTTCCCCATAAACACTCTTACACTCCACCTTCAAACTACCCAACCACCATTTCTCTTTACCTCGTACACTCAACCCTCCCTTTACTCTTCCTTTACCCTCTTTATTTACACACACAATATCCAAAATCTCCTCTCTTCCTCCCTCTCATTTGGACGACACCACCCTCCACCACCATCAAACCACCACTTACAATCCTAAAAACTCGCAAGAAACACATCACTAGTTACCTCTTATCTTTGTTTACAACAACCAAATATCAAATATCCACCAAAGAACCTCCTTGACATTTTCTTTAAACTCAAGAAGGTACTATACCAAGTCTTGCACTGTAATCACTTGTTTTTACTATAATATGAGTCTTTGTGAACTTGTAACCAAATGAATAAAATGACCTATTGATTATTTAGTATTAGGAACGTTAAAACATTCTAAAAAGGTTGTAAAAATGATTTAGAGTCTTGTTTCAAACGTTTTGTGGTTATTGGTATAGAGGAAGTGCTTGTAATCAAGTTAGATTTTTGGGACAACTTGTTGTCATAAAGTTATGGTCGACTTTAAGAGACCATAACTCACTTATAACTCAACTTCAAGACTTTTTTTTACCTAGATCTAGAGTTTTGAATTATCTTTCAAAAATCAAGTGGTCTTGATTCGTTCAATAATATATATATAATATATAAGCAAACACTCAATCAATCACCTTTAGCCAAGGATTGGTCAAGAGTTCACAAATTAAAATATATATGTCCGGAAGTATGATTCCCGGGTCATTATGTCCCAACG
>BQNB010074038.1:0-27597 GCA_026074375.1 Tanacetum coccineum
AGCACCAAGATACGTAGGACCATTTGAGACTCTTGAAAGGGTCGGTCTTGTGCCTTATCGATTAAGATTGCCAGAGGAATTAAGTAGGGTACACGATACGTTTCACGTGTCAAACTTGAAGAAATATTTGGCAGATGCTAGTTTACATGTGCCATTAGATGAAATAAAGGTTGACAAAACTCTTCGTTTTGTTGAGGAACCCGTAGAGATAATGGATCGTGAAGTTAAGAGTTTAAAGCGTAGTAAGATAGCGTTAGTAAAGGTTCGTTGGAATTCCAAGCGTGGCCCTGAGTTTACTTGGGAACGCGAGGATTATATGAAGTCTAAGTACCCTCAGTTGTTTGTTAATCGTGCTGATTCCTTGGCTAGCTAAATCTCGGGACGAGATTTCCTCTAAGGAGGGGATAATGTGACAACCATGACTTGAGCAGGTTAGTCAAACAGTTAGTGTTGACTTATGTGTCTGTTGCAAAGTATGGTTTATGTGATTCTATGTGTTAGTATGTGTTTTATGTGTTTATGAGGTATTGGTAACCAATCTATTGAGAGTGGTCATCTCAATGAGATTAGAATGATGGGAAAATTTGTTGAGGTCATTTCGTTCATTTTAATGACAAAGAAATGATTGTTGATAATTGAGCGTTTGCAAGTTAATTATGTAAGTAAATATATACGTATACGTATTTTGTGTTAGTTATCTAAAATAGGTTTAGCGTTAAGTGTTAGATTAAGAAAATATAAAATTTCTATTTTTAGAAAGTTAGGTTGGAAATGAAAAGTTATTTTTAGGAAGGTAGTAAACTGTGTTTATGCAAAAAGGTCGAGTCAAATTAATTAAGGTTTTTATAAAAATTAAAGGAAATATAAATAAATATATAATTAGTAAAAAGAAAAAAAAAGATATAATTAAGTCCTAATCCTAATCTAAAACTAAATAGACTCAAACTAAAACACATCTAGGGAGGCCTATATATATAATTCATGAATCCCTTCCCTCCCCATACCCTAGTTCGACCGGCCATAAGGAGAAGGAAGAGAGAAGACGAAATTTTTTAGGGTTTCACTAAGGTACGATCCGATCTTTTAATTATAATTTGTTTATAATTCTAGTAACTTAATTATGATGGATTAGGGTTTAAATTATGTTTTATAAAATTAGGGTTAGTAATATCCAGAAATTTTATGATATAATAATGTTAGTTTAATCATTAGATTAATTAAATTAGCGATATGATCATGTGTTTAGGGCTTAGGATCACTCGAAATAGATTGTTGTAATTCATTGCAGAAATTAGGCAGTTTGTAAAGACATAACTCAGTCATAAAAGATCAAATAAATAATTTACAACATACTGGAGATAACCTCAGAGAGTCTACTTTCTAGAAAACTTGGCCTCATAAGTTTTTATGGTCGGGAATTGGGTCAAGTGGTCATTACAAAATCAGTGTGTAAAATAGTGACGAATTTCAGTTGTGGTTTCTATTTTTCTAAAAATACTTAGACATTGAGTTAGAGGCTCTAAGTCACGTGGAAGTTAGTTCATATATTGTGTGTGTTCTGTGAATTTTGTCTAAGGTCATAGTGAGGTATAAGTTGGGTAAATTAATGCCATACTTTTATAAGGGACAGATTCAGAGAATTTTAAACACTTTGATTAATGAATTTCTAAGAGGTATTTATAAAAGGGTAGTGACTTTGGGAGAGCTATTAGAGGTTCATAGGACATATATGTAGTATGATGAATTTTGGTTTGAATTATGAGAGTAAAATTCTGCTTAAAACCAGAAAGTTTAAGGAGTAAGCATTAAGTAAAATAGAAAATGTAAGAAAGGTAAATGTTTTAAAATGATTATGAACTAAGATAGATAACCAGGTATCCACATAGTTGAGTTACATCATATAGGATTTTTTTTTTAATGCCTAATGATGGTAGCTAATAATGTGTTTAATTGTTTAGATTGTTCGTGAAATTTTGTGAAGTTTTGTTGGATCCTTTTTAGAAGCAAAGCATCAGGTGAGTTTCATAGTCCCACTTTTAAATGTTTTTACATTGGGATGAAAATGATGCAAAGATGTTTTGAATGTGTTAAATCGCTGCTATTATTTGGTTTTACTTGAGGCATGAACGTTTATGTGGTTAACTCATATGTAGCATTCTTAATGTTGTTATGATTCTGTGTGGTTCCGGTATAGAGGTAGTGGCTTCTACCTATTCCAACTCTAATTGGGAGGATGAAATAAGATCCTCATATCTTGTGAGTCCGGTTGGAGGGTAGTGACCCTACTCATTCCAAATCTAACTGGAGGGTTGAAATAATACTCCATTCTGTGTGGTTCCGATCGGAGGGTAATGGATTACCCTAGGTTTGTTATGTGGATCGTGGGCACGTTCCGTCCCGTTATGATTGATTATGAATTGTTTGAGAGTTTATGTGATAACTAGCTTAAATTGTTCTGCCATGATATGTTATGATAATCGTAGCAAAATTATTTTAATTAAAGGTTTATTTGGTGTCCTAAACCTATGACTCTCACCAACCATTGTGTTGACGTATTTTAGCATCATTTTTAGGTGAGCATCATGAGGTTAGGCGAAGTGGCTAGAAAGAGACTGCTAGGGTTGCATGGGAGTTCGCTCCTTTATTTGTTATGTTTGCATGAACCTTTGTTGGATGTTTTGGTTTTAGTAGGATCGTGAATTTATTTTCCTTGTATTGGTGAGACTCCTTTCATTAATACAAGATGATGTTTTGTTTTGAATTATTGATATCGTCATGACACATTGTGTCCCATGACTCATTTATGCATTTTAGAGTTTCTCTATTTTCGACACCATTGTGTTGTGATGATATCCATGACGTTACGCCTCGTGTTTCTGCCTTGGCGGGGTGTGACATCTTGATATAACTTTTTCGTAATTCATATATCTGAGGTGGGGTAGGAGTATATGTTGGGAAAGATGGCGGTACTAGGATACGGTCTTGCTATGTGTAAGTATATACTAATTATGCTTATTTTCCCAAAGTTTCATAATGTACCTTATACTATATACTATATATATAAGTTAAGTTTTTCTTTGTTATTTCGAGATCCGTATCCTGATATAGTCTATGTTTTGTGATCTATTATAGTATGTCTCCTCCTATCCGTAGAAAATATCGTGCTTCAGTGGCTTTTGCAACTGGGTGTAGGAGGATTAACAAAAGCAGACGGTGTAACCGCAAGATTCGAGTTCCCATTGCTATGTGGCCGTGTAGAGTTGAAGAAAAGATGACGTTGAAGGAGGTTGACGGACAAACAATCCAGGAGTTTGAAACGAAGATAATTGCCGAGGATGGCACTATCACCAGAGTTCTAAGAACATTTCAAGATTACGAAACGTCAGAAGAAGAGTCAATGGAACGACCAAGGAAACGCGGCCTGTACAGATTTGTGGATCATTCACAACTTCAGCAAAGGAGTCACAGGAATGAGTTTGCACCACGTCGACTATCCCAGCTGAATGGTAACATGAATGGATGGTTATTAGAGGACGAGGACGAAGTTGAAAGGAATGAAGTGGATTCAGACCTTGAGTCTACTGCAAGTAGCAAGCCTGTGTAGGAGAAAACAACTAAAGCTGATCATGACCGTGTGTCTCATCACTGCCCATGGTGTTCTAAGTAATTGTTATGTTTTAGCTTGTTTTGTCTTCTTTCGGCGTTTGGAGCCATGTTAGGAATGTTATTTTTGATGTTGGATTTTAAGTATTAATAATAAAAGTGATTATTAGGATTATTCTTTGTGTTATTTGTTGGGTTTATTAGTTTTAAGGTGCTATGTGGTGTGTTTTAATTGTATGAAGTGTCTTCATAGGAGGGAGTACAACTGTGAAAGGGGGCATCTATAATTATGGTGGCCAACATAATTATACATGCGCCACGACACAGGTGGACTTGCAAGTATGATTACATGGATTATTGTTGATGTGTAGTATGTATGCATATGGTTATTGATAGTATGATGAAATCATGATCCGTATTATATCGTCTAATGAATATAATTTTTCTATCTTATAGAAAATGGCTCCAAACCGACGAAGTGGTCCTAGCAGTAGCAACAACAACGAGAACCCCGACGTTGCTACTCTTATCGCGCAGCAACTACAAGCCATCATCACTCAAGTAGCTAACAATGCGAATAATGCTAATAATGGTAATAATGGTGGTGGAAATGGAAATGATGGGAACAATGGATGCTCTTTTAAGACATTCCAATCTTGCAATCCCAAGGAGTACGATGGGAAAGGTGGTGCAATAGCGCTTACTCGTTGGATCGAGAAAATGGAAAATGTAATTGATAACAGTGGGTGTGCCGAGAACCAAAAAGTAAGATATGCTACTAGCTCACTAGTAAATAAGGCCTTGACTTGGTGGAACACCCAATGTCAAGCAAGAGGACGTGTGGCTGCAATGGCTATATCATGGAACGATTTTAAAGCATTAATGGTTGAAGAATTCTGCCCAAGTAATGAAATGGAAAAGTTGGAGAATGAGTTCTGGAATCACAAGATGGTGGGAGCTAATCATGCTGCTTACACAGATAGATTTCATGAGTTGGCCAAGTTGGTCCCACATTTAGTTACACCTGAGTCATCTCGTATTAAGAGGTACATTGCTGGACTGGCTCCTGAGATTAGAGGAATGCTTCGGGCAACCCAACCAACTACCATTCAGACTGCAATATTGAGGGCTGGAATACTTACTGATGAAGCAGTCAGCTGTGGTACCTTGACAAAGGGTAGTGATAAGAGAAAGGGAGTAGAGGAGCATAGTAAGACTAGAGGATTTTGGAGAGACAACAAGAAGACAAAGACGGGAACTGGATTTATGACGACAGCCCCTACTAGAAATGAGACTGTTGGATATTATCCAAGGTGTTCCAAGTGCTATACTAACCATCCAGAAAACAGAATGTGCAGATTATGCTTTAATTGTCAGAAACTGGGTCATTTCGCTAAGGATTGTCGGGCTCCAAATAGACAAGCGGCTCCAGTGAATGCTGTAAGAATGAATAACAATCCGAGAGTGTGCCATAAGTATGGTAGTCCAGATCATTTCCGTAATACATGTCCCAAGTTAAATCGAGCACCTGGACAAATTGGAAATCAATTGGCTATAGAGGGCAGTCAAAACAATAGGAGCAATGGAAACCAAATTAGAGGAAGAGCTTACAACGTAAATGTGAATGCAATGGAGGCGGTCCAGGATCCTAACATTGTAACAGGTACGTTCTCTCTGAATGATCACTTTGTTACCGTATTATTTGATTCTGGAGCCGATTTTAGTTTTGTATCTACTAAATTTGCACCCTTACTTAAGGTGAAACCTAGTATTGTGAATCCTGGTTATGTGATAGAAGTAGCTGATGGTAAGAAAGTGGAAGTAGATAGAGTTATCCGTGACTGCAAACTAGAACTAGGAAGTTCTCTTGTTAGCATAAACTTAATACCTTTAGGTCATGGAAGTTTCGATGTGATTATAGGAATGGACTGGTTGTCCCAGCATAAGGCTGTAATCGTATGTCATGATAAAGTAGTAGAAATACCAGTGGAGGATGGTAGGATCCTTAGGGTACATGGAGAACGGGCGGTAGGGATCACCAAAGCGTTGAAGAGTACAAAGGAGGATGAACCGAAGTTGAACGACATATCTGTGGTATGTGAATTTGAAGATGTGTTTCCAGAAGACTTGTCAAGATTGCCTCCGCAACGACAAGTGGAGTTTTGCATAGATCTAGTTCCTGGAGCGACGCCAATTGCGAAGTCTCCATATCGTTTAGCGCCTTCAGAGATGCAAGAATTGTCTGGGCAGCTGCAAGAGTTGCAAGACAAGGGTTTCATACGACCTAGTCATTCTCCATGGGGAGCGCCAGTATTATTTGTCAAGAAGAAGGATGGTTCGCTTCGTATGTGTATCGATTATAGAGAACTAAACAAGTTGACGGTTAAGAATCAATATCCTCTTCCAAGGATTGATGATTTGTTTGACCAACTACAGGGATCGTGATTTTTCTCCAAGATAGACCTTTGGTCAGGTTATCATCAATTACGCGTGCATGAAGATGACATACCTAAGACGGCGTTTCAAACATGATACAGACATTTTGAGTTTACGCTTATGCCTTTTGGGCTAACCAATGCAACTGCAGTTTTCATGGATCTGATGAACAGGGTTTGTAAACCGTACTTAGATAAGTTTGTTATTGTGTTCATCGATGACATCTTAATCTACTCAAAGACGAAGGAAGACCATGAAGTCCATTTGGGTTTGGTATTAGAATTGTTAAGGAAGGAGAAGCTGTATACCAAGTTCTCCAAGTGTAAATTTTGGTTGCAAGAGGTGCACTTTCTTGGTCATGTTGTTAACCAGAATGGTATACATGTAGACCCAAACCTAAGCAAAAATTAGAACACAGTAAAGTAATTGGTAAAGACCCCTGACATGCCTTCTGAGATTCAGATATTTTTTGGGATTAGGAGCCTTTTTATTATCGACGGTGTTATCGCAAATTTTTCCAAAATTGCTAAAACCTCTTACCTTATCGTAACTCAGAAGAATCAGAGTATGTGTGGGGTTGTGAGCAAGAAGAAGCTTTTCAAACTCTAAAGAATAAATTTGTGCGATGCTACCAATATACACCACCTTAAAGGAGGGAAGATTTTCGTGGTTTAGTTGTGATGCATCAAACCAAGGATTTGGTTTCTTTGTTACTCATCAAAAAGAGGTCAAAGTTATTGCCTATGCATCGATTCTCTCTTTCTATCTGTGTCTCACAAATCTCTCTTTCTATTTTTCATCATTCTCACTAACATCATATGAAGAAGAAAATTTTGATCTTTGAAAGTTTTCAATCATTGTAAAGACACTCCCCCTTAACATATGTCGAGAAATATTTTTAACATAAAGCTAAAAACGAAAAAATACAGATATGTTAAGATGAAATATAAACAATTTACCATTTCCTTAACTTTCTGAAAACTTTTTCAACAAAACATACGGACACTCCCCTCGAAAAATACCGTATTTTTGATAAAACCTTTATGAGGGAGTTCCTCTTTGCACTTACGAGTCATTTATTTCTTTAGACACTTTCACAAAGAGTACATCGATTTGAAGACCTTTTAAAATTGATTTTATCTTGAAAGTACCACATTTTAAAATCCGAATCGATTGTAACTCATCAACTTGAGATCATTGACTTTTTAAACAACTTGATTTTATCTTTTAAGTATCACATAAAGATTTTGAAAAATATGTACCAATGACTCAAGTCAAAGAAGACTTCTTTTCTTTTTCAAAGATAAATGCACTGACGCGTACATTTTCTTTTCTTTAAAGCACGGGTTATGTACTGAGATGTACACAAGCCATCAAATAAAGCTCATGTTTCATACTGAATATGTATGAAAGCCATTATAGAAACAAAAAAAAAATCTTTTTGTATTTTCTATAAAATTTGGTATAAAAAAATCTTTTTGACTTTTCTAAAGTTTTATATAAAAAAAATCTTTTTGTATTTTCTAAAATTTTAAAAGAAAATCCTTTTTTTATTTTCTAAAATTTGTATAAAAGAAAATCTTTTTGTCTTTTCTAAATTTTTTATAAAAGAAAATCTTTTTGTATTTTTTAAAACTTTTGTAAATGAAAATCTTTTTGTATTTTTGAATTTTCTTAAACTAAAAGAAAAGATTTGAAGATCCTATCAAATTAAACAACAACTTTTGGTACCCACTTAAGCACGTTGCTAACGGGTTTACCATATTTGGAGAACCAAATGTAAGTTGCGTCGATTTGATGCATAGAAGTTGAATTCCAATGAGATTTGAAACTCGATGTTTCACTTTGAAATAATGTTCTTCGAATCAACGGAGACTTAAAACTCTCCTCATTTGTCCATTTTGACTTATAAAACCTTGATGTTTCATTAGGAGTTTTAAAACTTTTCAAAGGTGTCAACACCATTTTGAAACCCGGTGTTTCATTCGATGTTTTAACCCTTGAGAAAGACGAAGATTTCCATTTATTGTTGAAACTCGGTGTTTCACTTTGAAAAATTCTTTTCGAAATGAATGGAAACCTTACATCTTTCACCTTTTTAAAAACTAAATCATCTCTTTTACGCATTGAAAACATTTCATCTCTAGAATACTTGAATGGTTTGGAAATATTTTCTTTTCTTTTCCACGCTTGTTTTAACCTTTCGTTTTTCACATGATTTTGAGAAGCAAATGTTCGGATGAATGTTGTTTCTTCAAATACTTCCTATCTTTTTGCAAAAAATAAGTAGTAAATTGAGAAACCTTCTTCGAATTCGGTTTTAAAGATTTACCGGTGTAAATCTTTTTCGAAACATTCACTTTTGAAATTGATTTTGTGAAAACTTGAGAATCAACATTTTTCTGTTTTATTGCTAGTCATATAATTATTTATCAAGTCCATTACGTAATAAATAGTGGCCCGTTTGTTAATTAATTAGTCTAACGCATTAACTAATGTCCATTAGTCGATCGTGAGATATTTAACCAATATAAATAACATAACTACTATCATATATTAAATACATTATATAAGATGATACCTGAATGTATATGTGTGTGACCTCATAGGTTCACGTATGGCTAGTCATATAATTATTTATTATGATATGAGCATTTCCCAACAAATACACCACAATCTGATAATCTCATTAAATAATTAATCTATGTGGCCGCTTCTCTATCTTGGCCACGTCCAACATTTAGCTTGCACAATACCTGAAACTTGATACACTTCATAATATGGTAGCTTTCATAATAGTTGTTCAACTTATCTCAGTCTCACATCATGATAAACAGCTATGGACCCTAATAGAATGACATGTATTCAATTTACGGATTCAAAATACGCTAAATGGAATCTTATAGTAATGTCTCATCTGATTTGCACGAGTCTACGATATTACTTTCGATTCTTGGCGATTGATTAAGCTCGTATTACAAAGTTATGGGAGTAATCACTACTTAACCTTTCCGACTAATCCTTTCCTAGGACCTTGAGCCTCACTTCTTAATTATTTTTATTATTTCTTCCCATAAATGAATCTAAGTGAGTTTGGTACGAGTGATCTAGTCGTACTGGATTATTTCATAGAGTTAACTAAATCACGACACACTCAAACATAGTATTCAACGATGTACTTCATTTTACACTTAAGTAAAATGGAATTATTTAACAAATAAGAACCATGACTCCTTGACATTGATTCTCCTAAGTCTATGAGAACTTCAATACAAGCCCTTAAAACCGAGATGTAGTAGCGGGTATCCTAATTTGAAATCCCAAACTTTGAATCTTCTAAGTCACATGGCTTTTTTATTTGTTCACAACAACTCAAGATCTATACGTTCTACGTGCCAAACTATCTTGCCCCCTTTAGGCAATGTACGTATGTACCGGATCTTATACCTCGCACTGAATCTTGCAATACTATGAATTCTCCTTTCCATATATCATATTGGATCTATAATTCCTGTCATGCTTTCTACTCTTTAGTTAAATGATCCAAGTTAATATTCCATGCTTTCGCTTCAGTTACTGAAGTTTGAGTTCCTCTTATTAGATCTTGTTAAAGACTTTAAGCTTAAGGCCCTGTTTGGTTCACCGAATTTATTGTAATTGGGTTGAATTAGAATTTGAATTACAGTTCATAGAATGTTTGGTTGAATATTGAATGTAATTGTAATTTATTTAATTACATCACATTCCTTCAAATGCAGATATTTTCATTCCTCCACTTGTGTGATGTAATATTAAACCATTACAATGTAATCTACATATATTTACATTAACACCCTTGGTATGTGCTTAAATGCACATACCTTTTACCTAATAAAATGAGCTAAAAAGACCAATAATGACAAAAAATACATGAGAAATGCATTGTATTCGTATGTATTGTAAATTTTGTCTTGCAGGTACGGATATTAAATAAAAGAACAAAAACAAAGGCAAAGCCGACAAAACCAAGCACGAGATTGGAAAGAGCGTGAAAAAACCAAAGCCAAAGGCATGTTCATTTTTAATGGGCCAACTCGTACCCGTTTAATGAGCCGGGTCAGCTCATTAATTGATATTAACCTTAAGCCTAAACAATAAGCACTTTATAAAATATAAAAGTCCAAATCCATTTTCCTGGCCCAAGTGTTATAACAAAATCCCATACCCAAGTCCAACCCTGACCTATGTCAAAACAATAAACCCGACAATTGTTACTATTCACCCATCCCTTTCCCTTTTCACCCTAAAACATTCACTCAGGGTAAAATCCACTCAACTTCCCAATTCACCACACGCCCACCTCTTCTAGAAGGTCCAAAGCTGACACGTCTGACACCACCTTGCCTCGTTGGCGATCTTCTGTTCTCTGATTAGATAGAGTGACAAGGCACAAATCAATGGCTGAGATTGGTTGATGAAAGAGGCGGTTGATTGAAGGGCTAAGATCAAGGCTTGGACACGCTCCTATGGCTCTAGAAGACTCATCACTATAAATAGGAGTGCTCATCACACACCAGAGATCATCTAGAATAGGAGTAGGAGTAGTGTAGATTTTAGTAGCTTTTTAGTAGCTTATTTTATGCTTAATGTAATTTATTTTTCTAAAGCAATGTAATCTTTTCAAGTTCTTAATAATATTCAGAATTTACCTTAAATCCTGTTTTTACAATTCTGTCATTTACTTTTATGCAACTTAAGCTTTAATCAATATTTTCAGCAATTACATAAGCTCTTTTACTCTTTAAAGCTTTCACTAAATCAGTTTATATAGCACTGTTTCATTAAAAGTCACCATTAAATACCTATGCTTAATGGAATGCTTTATTAAGGATGATAAGCCAAACATGGACGGGCTTATTGGACTTTTACTAGCTTATTTTCATAAGCTAGAGCTTGTAGATAAGCTCCTTTGAGCAATTTTTGATCCTTGTTTGAGCTAGGATCAAGGTACACTTTCTTTTACTCTTTGTAGCTTAATCTTCTTATGTTGCTTATTTTTGCTTATTAAGCTTATAATTCTTCTTATCTTATGCTTATTTGTGCTTGTTTAGTTTTGTATTTGCTTGTCTTATCCAGTTTATAGTTTAGTTTAAATTTAATCTTAATTTTCATAAATCTGTCATTATCTTAGTTAAAAATAGCTTTTAGTCTAGCTTATTTTTAAGTGCTTATTTCTCCTTAGAGTATGCTTATTTGTCCTTAATTTACTTAAGTCTTAATCTGTTTTATCAATTTGAAGCTTAATAGAGTCTGTTTTAGCTTAAATATAAGGAATCAAGTTTTAAAGGGGTGTTTGGGATAAGGTTTAAAAATAGGTAAAATTAGGTATAATCTGTTTTTGGGTCTCAAATAAGTTTTGATAAGCTTTATCAAGGTCTATATGTTAGTTTTCATAAGCTAGAAGTAGATTTAGTTAAGTTTTATAGTTTCATTTAGCTAATTTCTCAAGTCCTCTAGTTATTAGATTTTCAAATCTGCATTATAGTGAATTGCTTTTAAATTCTAGTTGAGTTATGGTTTTTGTAATCAAAATGAGATTAATTAGCATCAAGTTACATCTGTTTTGAGTTTCTTATCCTTGAATTAACCTTTTGAGAGCATAAGATTTAAAACAGTTAAGAAGTACTAGTCTTAGTTGCTTTTTTTAAAAGTCTGAGTTTGCTAAGGGTTTAGTCTAGTTGAACTTTGATCCAAATTGATGGTATTTAACTTGTTGAAGTCTATTGTTAATCTATTTTAAGCTTTTAAAGTGCCAAAGTCAATTTTGAGTTTTAGTTGCAAAAGGCCGTTTTAGCTTAAAAAGTCTAAATCAAGCAGTTATGTATGCAATCTGTCTTATTTTAAGTTTTCAATTTAGTTAGTGATTTTATTAGCTTAAGTATAGTTTGAATTTGCTTATTAAGTCATGTTCTTAATCTATTTTTAACTTTTAGTCTTTAATTTTGCTTTTTGAGTCTTAGTTTTAAGCTTTAAAAGAGTCATTTATCCTAAAAAGCCAAAAATATGTAGTGTAGTCTGTTATTTTCATTTGATTTTTCTAGCTTATTTTCTCAACCATTTTGCTTTAATTTAGCTTCTTAGTGATAATTGGTTGTAGTCCTTAATCTGTTTTCTGTTTATAGCCCATTTCTAAGTGCTTATTAGTTCTTTTATTTTAGCTCAAAAAGTAGTCTTAGTCCTTTTATAGTCCTTTAAATGCTGCTGTGTTAAATGCTTTTTGCTGTTGTTCAGCTTATTTGGCCTGCTTATTTCTGTTTTTTAGTGCTTATTAGGTTTAGGTGTTGGTATGTTTCAGCTTATTTGAGTTTTCTTATTGTTTATTGAGTTTTAATAAGCCAAATAGTTTAGCTTATATTCTAAGTAGTAAAAAGCCAAAAATGTCACTTTTAATGGTGCTTATTCTAGCTTATTTTCAAGTTTTGTCAAAAAGTCTTTTTATCAAAGTTGTTAGTTTTTGCTTATTTTATAGCTTTTTCAAAAAGAAAATTAAAAAAAATGTTTTTCAAAAAGGAAGTCACAGGGTTCGAACCTGTGACCTCCTCCTCACAACACACACTACCACTGCGCCCTTGGGTCTTTTTCTTTAGTCTCCTACAACATTAAATTCATATATGCATTTTCATGTTTTTAGCTTATTAAGCTTTTTAGATTTTTAGCAGCTTATTGGCTTGAGCTTATTAATTTGTTTTTCTTTGAAATCATTAGGAATAGTGTTTAGAACTTTTAGGAATTTTCTCAAATTTTTATTAAATAGTTTAGTAATTTTTATTAATTTTCTAGATTAAAGGTGTTTTAAATTGTTTAAAAATATAAAAAAGTTACAAAAAAATATAGTTTCTGTTTTGAAAACTATTTAAGTGCATTTAAGTTTAAAATTTAGCATTTTTAATTTTTAGGTATTAAATTTGTGTTATTTGGTTAATTAGTCGCGTTTTTGGTGTTTAATTTTTTATTTGTAATCGTCGTTAGAATTTAAAATTTGCCTTAATTATTAGTTTAGCTTGCCTTATTTGCTTTCCCATTGCGTTAGTAAATTTAGAAACCAAAATCAAATCTTTTATGACATTCAAGCTCGATTCCCGACATGAACATGAATTTTCATTCACCTCTCACCGAGGAGAACGATACCCGTGTTGATTACTTATTATTCTTTCCTAAGAATAATTTATATGATACTTAGCTTACGTATATGTATTTTTATAAATATATATATTATATTAAGAGGGGTTTTTGAACGAATATTAAAATGGCGCCGCTGCCGAGGAGAGGTGTAGCGATTTTTACGGGATTGCTCATGTTCGAGCCTTAAAGATCCTTTCCCCGTGAAAGTTTTCATTTTATTTTATATAAAAATACAAAAATATTTTACATTTCTATTCTTATTTTCTTTTATTTTAATATTAAAAAAACCATTTGCTAATTGTCGTTTCGGCTCTTCTTTAGTTAACGAACTAAAAGAGAGGTTAAAGAGAGACAAATTTTAGATGGACCTTTTATTCTTAATGAAGTTATTTCTTGGTGCAAGAGGAAAAAGAAACAAACTTTATTATTCAAAGTCGATTTTGAGAAAGCGTATGATTCGGTTCGTTGGGATTTTCTCGATGATGTTCTTGGTAAGTTTGGTTTTGGGGATAAATGGCGGAAATGGATTCGGTGCTGCCTTCATTCTTCAAAGGGCTCCATCATTATTAATGGTAGCCCGACTAAAGAATTCTACTTCGGTAAAGGTTTAAAACAAGGTGATCCGTTGTCTCCTTTTCTATTCTTATTGATTATGGAATCTCTTCATATTTCATTTCAAAGGGTGGTTGATGCGGGTTTGTTCAATGGTATTAAAATTGGAGGATCGGTTAATCTGTCTCATATGTTTTATGCGGACGATGCGGTATTTGTTGGTGAATGGAGTGAAAGCAATATTTCCTCTCTTATTCATGTTCTTGAGTGTTTCCATAAGGTTTCGGGGCTAAAAATTAATATGAGTAAAAGCAAAATCATGGGATTTGAAGTGGATTCTGATAGAGTTTCTCACGCGGCTGCTAAACTTGGTTGCCTCCTGCTCAAAACACCTTTTGTATACCTCGATCCTATGTGGGGGGTGACATGAATAGACTTCAATCTTGGGATGACATGGTGGTTTTGGAAAGGGTCATGAGAGATTATCACTTGGGAAGTGAAAATGTTATATATCGGAGGGAGGACTTACTCTTCTTAAATCGAGTTTTGTTGGGTTTGATGCCTAATTTTTATATGTCAATTTTTAAAGTACCTTCAGGAATTATTCCTATTTTGGAATCGCTTTCGGGGGAAAGTTCTTAATGGTCATGAGATTTCAATGTTAGTTGGAAACCTACTTGGGTCATGGAAGACGGTTCTTGCTGCACTAAAGTCATGGGGGCATTGGTATATCTAGTCTTTTCGCTCTCAATTGCACGGTTGTCTGTTTATATGGGTATGGGAGATTCTTTAGCTCATGACTCAACTCTTTTGGTCTAGGAGTCGTGTCAAGGATTCGGGGATGAGGGATATTGATGGGGCTCCGAAAAAAAAAGGTGTTCGTTTTTTGCTGTAAACCTAATTGGCGGAAATTAAGATTTGGAGAACAAGGGGATCAATTTGTTAAGTTTCATGAAAAAGGACCTGGGTAATGGTTTAATGACCAAATTTTGGGAAGAGGGTTGGCTTGATGGTTATAAACTCAAGGACAGATTTCCGAGAGCTTATGCTCTTGATAATTGCAATCGATTCAGAGGGTCATAAGCTTCGCATCTAACTTAACTAATCTTTTCGTATAGAAGCCCGTGGGTGGTAGTAGAAGAAACTCAAGTGAGAGCTGAAAAGCTTTGATCCAAAATGTGGAGCTTAATCAAGGTAAGGACAAATGGAAGTGGTCTGGGAACAAATCTGGCGAATATTCGGTGAGTTCAGCTAGGTATTTGATAGATACTAAGTTACTACCGAAAGGTAATATGGTGACTAGATGGATTCGATATGTGCCTATCAAGGTGAACATTTTAGCTTGGAAGGTAATGTCAAATTCTTTACCGACTCGATTTAATATTTCGAGGCGTGGATCGAATCGAGACCTTATCTTTGTGTCAACTGTGTGAAAATGGACCGTGTCTGTGAATCATGTAATTTTTTCTTCAGCGATTCTGGCAAAGCGATTTCACTTTAATTGTAGATGGTGGGATGTTCCTCACGTTGACATTGACTCGTACGACAATTGGAGAATTTGGATTGATACCATTAAATTGCCAAAGAAGAATAAAAACATGCTTGAAGGTGTTTTCTACGTTACTTGGTGGCTTTTTTGGAATTTCCGGAATAAGAAGATGTTCGAAGGCAAGATTAAATTGAAGGCTAATATTTTTGACGAGATCATATGTAATTCTTATTATTGGTATCGTTATAGATGTAAGAAGTTGTTTAGTAGGGACGATTGGATCAAGAATCCTTATCTTATTTCTATGTAATTCTAGCTCCTTGCTAGTTTATTAATAAAATTGTCGTTCAAAAAAAAAGAGGTATAAGGAGGGTCGATCCTACGAACTTCGACTCGAAAGGAGAAGGTTTTTAAAACGCTTCGCGTTTACCCGCTCATTTGCTTATTTGTACGTTTTTTAGAGAGCTACCGTGTACTTTTGACTTTCGGTTACTAAAAATATTTTTCTTTCTTATTTTTATTATTTTTCTTATGTATTATTTGAAAGATCTATAAATATTCTTCTCCACTACAAGAATTTAGTCAAATACCCACGGATAAATTTTGTGGCTAAAAGGTCTATTTTCGTGGGTAAGTGATGAATACCCATGGGATCCCCACCAAGAGGTGTACATGGGTATAACCTTCGAGGCTAAATTTTATCAGTTTATCTTTTATATATGTGGTTAATTTCCACCACGCATTCTTTCTATGGGTGGCTTTGTTAATTCGATGGGTAAATAGTTCATGGGATTTTTTAAAAGACCATAAAAAATCCCATAAATGTTGTTGCGTGTAATCCGCGGGTAATATTATGGATGTAATAGTGTGTAAAATAATATTTTGTGGGTAAATAGAGCAATTTTTGAGTTCATTAGATATGATTTACCCATAAGCTAAATGTGGTAAATCAATGGAAAATTAACAAAACTGCATATCGCTAAATTTTACAGTTCATATAGATTTGTAGACATATGAAATACCCAAAATACTAGTTAACAAAAAAAAAAACTTTCCTTCAACTAATCTCTTATCTATACCCAGTTCACTAATTGATTCACGCAATGTTAGCTGGTCTATTGAAGTTCCAAGAGATTTCTAATGCATCAACTGATCAACAACATATACGTTCTAAATGGTACATATACATATGTGATAATTCATATAATGTAGTTTCTTCGTTGAGTAAAGTACTTGAACAAATTGCCATTTTTCTCTTGTGTGGTATTCCATGTTAATCTTTTGTCATAACCAGTCATTTTTGGTATACCCTATATATCAAACATATGTAATGAGCTTCAAAAATTAATCAACATTATCTACCATATGGTTATGATCAACTTCTCTCTTCCCTTCTTTTTCATCCTCTGCCTTTAAATTCAATATTCTCCAAATCTTCCTTACATCAAATATTTAAGCATACACCGAAAAAAACAAAACAAAAAGACTATAGCAAAAGATTCAACATAAAAATAACCACATTCGACACACAAACGTAACCCAACTTGGTAGACCAATACCGGAGCAGTCGCGCGCCGCCATGCGGAGCGACGACGTTCGACGACCTTTTGTGTAGTTTGAGGATTTTTCTGGCGACTTCAACACGGTTTGGGCCACTACCTCCGGAGAGGGGAGTATCTTTCCATCTAGCCGAACCTGATCGCCGGTTTCTGCCGCGCCAAACCACCACTGGAAAAAATTTCCGGCAGCTAAGTTGTTTAAATTTTTTCTAGCTTATTGTTTGCATTGTTATTATTGTTGTAATTCTATTGTTTTCTTTGAGGACTTAGCTTGTTTCCCTTTTGCTTGTGTTTGTATATTTGTGTTTGTATGTCAGTCTCCTCCACAGCCGGACCGATGACCGGAAATTTTTTATTTTCCGGCAACAGCTGAGTTTCCCGATTTTATCTGTTATTTTTTTATATATTATTGTAGCACCTTTTCTCACCCCATTTCTTATGGTTTGTAATCTATTTCTTTCTTTCTTACATACTTGCTTTGTTTGTAGTGTTCCTCCTGTGTTTGGCCCTTTTTTGTGTGCCCTTATTGCTTATGCACCTTTAGTGTTGCCCTGTGTTTAGCTTATAGGTAGGATAGGAGGCTGTAGAAGCGCGGTCACTTAAGGGTCATGTCCCTTGGCTTGGGAGGGGTAGTGGGTGTAGCGGAGACTCGAGAGGATATGATAGATAGATTGAGGCACTGTTTGGATTAGGGTGGGTATTGGATTGGAACGTTTGAGGGTCTTTGACCGGAAATGAAAGCGTTTAGGAGCTTGCGACGCCTTAAGGGGACATTAAGGTTGCATAGATTGCTTAAAAGATGAGACTAAGTGGTAGGGGTCTAGTACCAGGGAGGGCTAAGGATAAAGATGTGGTATTCACCTCCTAGCTTTAGGAGAAAGGGGGCTTTGTAGGTTAGGAGTTATTTTAAACCGCGAGAATTATGATAATGTGTGAAAGTGAGCAGGTGTGGCGATTAGGATTATGGTGTTATCAGGGATATCGAAAGGCGAGACCGTTAAACGTAATCAGTGCCTTTTCTCGCTCTGCAGAGGGCCTTAGCTGATGAATAAAGAAGAAATTTTGGGATGAACTAGACGAGATTGTGAGGTAGTGCCCGACTGACCAACATCTTTTTATTGGGGGCAATTTAAACGGCCATATCGGAACAACATCGGATGGATACGCGGGGGTGCATGGAGGTTTTGGTTTTGGAGCTAGGAAACGAGGTTCATAACGGGCTGCAGAATTTTGGAGTTTGCCACGCTCACGCACTAGTATAGCGAAACTTTCTTCAGGAAGAGGGACGCCCACTTAATTACCTTCCAGAGTGGGAGTCACAACACCCAAATTGACTACCTGATAGTACGCAGAGGTGACCTTAGAACGTGCAAGGACTACAGGGCCTTCCCTAGTGAGGCATGCTCATCTCAACATAGGTTGGTAACCTTGGATGTTCTTCTCGAGAGACAACGACACAGGAGGGAGGCGACTGGGAGGGCAAGGATTCTATGGAAAAACTTAGAGGGAGATGTGGCAGAGACTTTTAAAGCTACAATATCAGAGAAACTTTTAGCTTTGGAGGAGGACATGTCCACAAGTAGCGCTGAACAAATGTGGAACACCCTTGCCCACACTATCAAAGATGTTGCAAGGGACTCCTTAGGTGTGGTTAGTGAGTCAGCTAGAACTCATTCAACACATAGGGAATCATGGTGGTTTAATGAGGAGGTGCAAACTAAAGTAGCGGCGAAACAATATAGGTTCAAAGAACTCCTTTCATGCTGCGAGAGCAATCTTGAGGACATAGACTCGGCTAAGGAAAGGTATAAAGTAGCCAAAAGAGAAGCAAAAATAGCGGTAGCTCGAGCGAAAGACAAAGCATACGAAGACTTGTATAAGAAACTGGACTCCAAAGAGGGGACAAATTATATATACAAGATTGCTAAAGCCCGGGAGAGAAGAAGAAGGGATCTAGGAAACTTGAGATATATCAAAGATGAAGGAGGTCGAACCATAGTAAGGGAAGAAGATATTAGGAAAAGATGGGGAGAGTATTTCTACTCTCTTTTCAATGAGAGTAGTCCTGAAGGAAGGGAAGTAGGGAGCGCAAGCCCACATTTGCCTCAAGACTGCTACTACTCCAGGATCAACCAACGGGAAGTACGGATTGCATTGCAGAAGATGGGGAGAAACAAAGTCGTAGGCCCGGACCAGATTCCTATTGAAGCCTGGAAGTGTCTGAAAGACGAAGGGGTAAAGTGGTTGACTTTCCTTTTCAACAAGATCTTCTCAAGCGTAAAGATGCCTGATGAGTGGAGGCTCAGTGAAGTCATTCCCATTTACAAGAACAAGGGCGACGTGCAGGCATGTGGCAACTATAGGGGTATCAAGCTCCTTAGCCACACCATGAAGATTTGAGAGAGAGTTATAGAGAGAAGGCTAAAAAGGGAGATAAGGGTAACAGAGAACCAATTTAGGTTTATGCCGGGAAGGTCTATGACTGAGGTTATTCACCTTCTTAGAAGCCTTATGGAGAAGTATAGAGAAAGACAAAGAGACTTGCATATGGCTTTCCTAGACCTGAAAAAGGCCTATAATAATATACCGCGTGAGTTGGTTTGGATAACCCTAATAGATAAGGGAGCACCAGGGAGATACTTAAAAGTCTTAAGAGATATATACGAGGGGGCGAAGACCCGCGTACGGACCTCAGTGAGGGACACAGAGTTTTTCCCTGTAGAAGTAGGCCTACATCAGGGCTCAGCCATTAGCCTATACCTCTTCGCCCTAATATTGGATGAAATTTCGAGGGGGATACAAGAGGACATCCCTTGGTGCATGATATTTGCAGATGATATTGTGTTGATTGCAGAATCGGCGGAAGGGTTAAACAACAGACTTGAGAAGTGGAGGAAGGCTCTAGAAGACAAGGGCCTAAGGATAAGCAGAGACAAGACAGAATACCTTAGATGTGATTTCAGTAGGTACGAGGTTGTCCACCAAGAGGTGGAGATTCATATCGGAGACCGAATCCTTCAACCAAAGGAGTCTTTCAGATATCTAGGTTCGGTGATCCATTGATTAGGAAGAGTAGACGATGATGTTGCCCATCGCATTAGAGCAGGTTGGGTGAAATAGAGGGCAGCCTCAGGAGTCCTATGTGATAAGAGAATTCCCTTAAAGCTTAAGGGAAAATTTTATAGGGTCGCGATTAGACCAGCTATGATATATGGCTCAGAGTGTTGGCCGATCACGAAAGCCCAAGCGAACAGGGTGGAAGTGGCGGAATTGAGAATGTTGAGGTGGACTTGTGGCAAATCCATGGTTGACATGATACCGAACGGAGTTTTCAGAGCAGAACTTGATGTCGATTCTATAATCGACAAGATGAGGGAAGGAAGGTTGAGATGGTTTGGACATCTCAAGAGGAGACCACAAACTGCACCAGTTAGGAGAGTTGAAGCTATGGTAGTCGACGGCTCGAGGAGAAGAGGCAGACCTAAACTTAGATGGGAAGATAGACTTAAACAGGACATGAAAGAGCTTCGCTTGTCCGAGGACATGACCTCTGATAGGAACGCATGGAGAGATAGAATTAGGACTAGTAGGTAAGAGTTTTAGGACATTGATTAGGTCTTGCATTATGGGTTGTAGGTGCTTAGTAGTAGCTTTGCCTTGCGCCTTTTAGGTCCTTGCGTTTCATAGCGTGTGTGCCTTTTAGTGTATAGGAGCCCTTTTCCCCTTTTTGCGTTGCCCTTAGGTTTTGCTTCCTTTAGTTTCTTTCTTAGGCTAGTCGCCCTTAGGGCGGGTAGGAGCCCTCTTTCCCTCCTTTTGCTTTGCCCTTCCTTTTGCTTTGCCCTTGGTTTTAGCCCCCTTAGCTTTATCTTAGGTGGCTTGTCTTTTAGGTTTTTAGTCTCTCATAGCTTCCCTTTTGTCTTGGCGTCGTCCTTAGGCCCTTTCCTTAGCGTGTGTCGCCCGTTTTGTGCTTTTTCGTAGCTTTCTTGCCTTGTTTGCTTTGTTGTTTCTGTGTTTGTTGTATGCCTGCTTATGTATGGCGTTCTTGCTTTTGTTTCTTGTTTTTCCTGCCCGTTTTTGCCTCATCTTCTCCCGTGGTCTATTCTTGTTTGGTTTTTGGTGCTTTGCGTTGTCTGCTTGTTTGTCTTCGCCGTTCTCTCTATGTGTTTTATTTTCAGTGTGTTTTGTTTCCCGTTATTTATCTTGTTTTCTTGCCTTCGCATGCCTTGTTCCATTTATCTATCTTGCAAAAAAATTTAAAAAAAATAAAAAAAATTTAAAACTAAAAAAAATATAGAAAAAAATATATTTATGTGGTGTCTTGCGTGCGTGTGTGTGCGTTGGTGTGAGTATGCGCGCGTGTGTGTGAGAGTGTGAGTGTGTGTGTATGGGGGTGTGTGTGCGAGTGCTTGGGGCGTGTGTGTCCGAACCTTTCTTCTTCTTTATCTTAGCCAGAGGTCTACCTGGAAGCAGTCTCCTTACCCGCGGGTTTTCCCAAGGGTAGGGATATGATGTGTCTACATTTCATCTCCCTCATACCCTGCCATGGCGGGATTGGGTATTGTTGTTGTTGTTGTTGTTGTTGATGGTTATGATCAACTAACCATGTATCCGTCATTAACTAATGCATACATTATGAAAATATTAATGATGACTTACGACTATTGGGACGAAGAATCATGAGGTAGCATTTATAAATACAAATGAATGACTATTTTTTTAAACCACATTGGATGTATATATTCATATATGTTATCTGATATGAGTGACTATTTTTTTTACTATATAGGATGTACATATTAATGTCTAACAATGTAGGAAAATAATTATTTGGAATAATATCAAACTAACAAATTGTGTAACATATGTGCTTACCTAAAAGAGAACTTGAGGTAAATGATCATTCAAGCTACTTAATATGTGCTTGTATTTCTTCTTCTAAAGACTTCAATCGTATCTGCAATAAAAATATATGGTTTATCTTTCGTTTTCATTGAGGTTATCGAATTTTCTAGGAAGTTGGCAATTATGAACCTTGGTCAAAGCCTCGAGACTAAGAAGATCCACATGAAAAGTTGAAAGAATTTTGGAACCTGCAAAATGTTTGAACAAAAAAAAATAAAGCCAATAATTCATATTATTGTAAAGTACACGTAATATGTCAAAAATAAACAAGATATAAGAATATGCCACGAAACTCGTATTGATTGAGAGCTAGACCAATTTGGTGACAAGGTAACTTACGGTATCATCAATAGTTAAAATGCTCATATAAAAAGACTCTTTAGAAACCGGAAAGAAACAAAAACATGCAAAATTAACCCACGATAGACAAGAACAAGTTAATATCACTAACATCACTACATCACATTGTGCTTAACAGTTGCATACAGACATAAATGATCAACCTGAGTAAGTTTCTTAGTATGAAAATTAAAGCTTTAGGTTCCTCATATTATATATTCTAACTCCAAACTTTTGTTCAATTAACAAATATACTAAAACAAAAACACAAATAAAACATAAACAAGTAATCTAGGGGGATTTTTATAACAGAACTAAATCAAGAACAAGTGAAAACCTACACTTGTATTGATTATGTAAACAATCCAAAGATGGATCCCTATAAGTCCTAATTATACAAACATAACACAATTAAATCAATAATAGTGGTGTCTTTCACCATAAGTCCTAGATTAATCCATCAAATCTCAAGTAATAAATAATCGGTTCAAGAAAAAATAACTTATAAAAACTAGAATAAAAAAAGTTTTTAATATACTTTGTAAAACAATCGATCCAAAACCGTCATTTGAGGTTTCTCAATTGTTGAGCCAAGCCAACTACAATCAACAGTCGTAAAGACCCTATGGTTTACGATGAAGTGTTCAATCAATTAACTAACACACGTTTGTTTCATAACAATGAATTGTAAACTTAGAAAGTAAATACAAAACTTATCTAAAATCATTACCACGAACTCTAACAATAAGAGACTTGATTTATTTTAGGTGTCACGAATGATGTGAGGATAACTGATGTTTGTAGAATTGTAGTGTTGGTGTTTCGACGAGTTTCAATTGAAATGCAAGTGTAAGGCGATGAAAGGTTTGTGATTTGGTAAAAAAGAGCAGGTTACAAGCAGATACTTGAAAATTGGATTTGGGAGTAAGGGAAATTTTGAATTTTTGGGATTTGTAAAAATAAGGCGGTGTAGGTACGACAATTTAAAATATTTGATTTTAAGATATCATCTACAATTCAAACTTTGATAAATAATTTTAGGATAAAAGCTAAAATTATATGAAAGTTATGGGATCATTTATAAATCACAAGTATCGTATAACAATATTGTTTTATAAAACATCAATTATTTCACACATTTAATTTTAGGGGTGACAATTTGGGTCGGATTCGGGTTGGTGAGTCAGAAAACTCTAACCATAACCTTACTCGTTTAAATAAGCGAATCACCTATATCAACTCCCATAAGTTTAATAAACTGGTTAGATGGGTCACCCTGAACACGACCTGAAATGAAATCTATTTAGACTCGACTTAAACCTGTTAATTTTCGTAACGGTTTTAGGTCGAGTTTCGTGTCATGTCAAAAATTACCACTGTTAATTATAGAAAATATATCACAAAGAATTAAGATATCATACCCCCTTAATGTTACTCAAATTAACCTTGATTCTTTTATTTATTTATTATTTTTCTAATTATGTTTTCATTTTAAAACTACAAAATAGGCAGTACAAAACATAAATATAAAGTTTGACATAAATAAGAAACAAAAACCGATAAAAAAATACGAAACATAAACTGATAAGAAAATTGTTTCATAATATTAATATAGAGAGTAAATGGTGGAACGGGTAGTAAAAGGTGAGTCAGAGGTATTCATAACACCACCGTATAGCAATATGTATGTCTCACAAATGCTTTTAATAAAACTTGAACTCACAATATTTTACTTGGTTTGCACACTAACATATCTTTAAGTTAAAATTTTGGGTTATAGTAATTAAGATTTATCTCGAGAAATCAAAAATCAATTTTGTTAGCAGTCTAGTTTATTATTTACGTATTTTGTCTCGCTACGGTTATTACTCCCAATGCCCTAATGTTATAATATTATTGTTCACGTTTTTTCGACGTTTTCTCAAATTAATTATCGGCTAATAAAAATAAATATATAAATTTGATTGAGATTGCTATATAACCTTTATTTTACATAAAACATTAATCAATTAATTCAAATAAAATTGTCATTCTGCAAAAAGTAATAAAGATAAAGCTTTAAGAATGATGATTTTTTAAAGTTTGTTTTTTGTCATTGGGTAATTTTGTCATAAGTTTTAAACATGAATCATATTTACTTTAGTATACGAGACTTGATTAAATTTTGTTGTATTTAATGTTTGAATTCGTGAACGCACATGTCATTAAACACGGGTTTGAAAGTTAAGTTAGTTGGTCTAAAGCTTTCGATAAAAGATCGTAGGTAGAGTAATAGGATACCTTTACCCATGACTTTCACATTAATACACACGGAAAATTCATGTGTAAAATCGTAGTTATACAATTAACCACAAAATTACCGACACAAATTTACCCATGAATCTAATAGATGCGGGTAACATAAATTCTCCCACAACATCATCCACATCTATACCCACAAAAATTAGGTTCCTGGTTAATCTATGAGAAATATTTTAGTAGGGATGATGTACCCACTAATTAAACACCAATTATAACTGCATGGGGAAATTTATGGGTAATTGTGTGGGAACTTCACGAGTAAAATTGATGATTTTCTTAACCGTATAATCGTGGGTAGATTCTGGGTAATGTGTGGCCAATTAACCACAAAGTTATTTTCGTGTGTAATCGACAGAATTCTTGTAGTGCTCTATCCTCTTATTCATTTAATTCTTATTCTTTTAACCTTCTTATCCGATAATTCTTCAAAATGTCTTGGTTTTCAAGATGCTCGTGATGTGGAGGACCGTTTAACAGTGGAAATTGTCGGCATTGTACCAATGTGAGTTTCGGAGATGAGCCCGTCTATGACTCTAATCCAAATTCTTATATTCAAACTCCTGATTTTTCTAACCAACCTTCACAACCCCATACATCTTTGTTCGACCAATTTCATTGTTTTCATTGTAAAGATCCGTTAGAAGATAGTGAACGTTGTCAACGGTGTACTTGCAAGTGGTGTGGACATAAACTTAGAGAAGGATTTTGTTTGTTTTGCGCTTCAAAATAGGGAAATTCATCCATTGATGTTCCTAATCCAAACTCTTTCAATGATCCTCCAAACGTTTACACCCACCCTCTACAACCCCAGTACGAGACATACTTGTGCGAGTTATGTGGGAACGATTCTCACTACGGTTATGATTATCCACCTCGGTTCCCGCTTGTCTATGAGCAAGAATCGAGTTACAATCAAAACTTTAGTGATAATTATTATCTACAAAATTCACCGAGTTTTCCACAACAATATCTTTGCTGTGAAAAATGTGGGGGTCCTCATGAAAGTTTTCAATGTCAACCGATGAATCACAACTATTTTGAGCCTAACTATTCCGGTTTTGACCAACCCCCACAGTATTCCATCAATCACCAGCCTCCGAGTATTCAAGAAAACCTTAATCAACAAAAGATGTATGAGCTTCTTCAAATGATGCAATCATTTTGCGAAAAGTTACTTCAACAAAAGCAAGCGGCTAGCATCGATCAATCACCTCTTCAAGGAACGAGTGTCCAAGAAATGGAAGATCTGAAGCAGCATTATTTAGATGAAATGTTAAGTTTAAGTAATGACTTACAGATTAAAGATTATCGTAATGAGAAAATTGATTTCGTTTTAGAAGGGAATGTGAAAGTCTGATTGATGAGCTTAAAGGTAAATTCAATGGAATGAGTATTGAGATTAATAAAAAGAAAGAGCTTCAGCATCTAGAGCAGGTGGCTAATCTTAGTACTTATCCTTCGCAACGTTTCAAATCTTTTTGCTATGATGACAATGATGACTATGATTACAAGGAGAGTACTATTCCTTTGAATGAAATTGATTCTCAAATACCTCCGTCTATTGCAATCACACCCGTTTTACCGACTTTGGAGCTTGAGGACTCTCTCATCATGGGGGATGAGCATCTTAGCACTATTCTTGAAAAGGAATCGGACGAAGTAATAAAGTCTAGTGTTAAGGACCTTGTTCCAATCCCAAGTGAGTTCGAGGATACATCCGAGAGTGATAGTGATTGTGATTTACCTTCGTGTGAAGATTTCTCTCCCATTAACGTTTATAAGGACAAATCCGTGACTTTCTCTAACCCTCTATTCGATTCAAATGACGATTTTACCTCTAGTGATGACGAGTCACTATCCAATGAGGACGTTCCGGAAGATAATGTTAAAATTTACTCAAACCCTCTTTTTGAATTCGATGATGAATACATCTCTAGTGACGTAAATCCTCTTTTTGATGAGGTGTTAGAGAACATCGAGAGTAAGGACTCTTATGTTTCTAACCTTGATGAGCCGGCTTTGTTAGTCACACCTTTTTCCGATTTTAATGAGGATGAATGTTTCGACCCAGGAGGCGAAATTGATGAAATCAATGCTTTTCTAGATATGGATATTTCTACGGATATTGAGAACGGTTATCACGATTCGGAGGGAGATATAATCTATCTTGAGAGATTGCTTATTGATGACACTATCCCTAATCTCCCTCCCGAGGTGTTTTTAGATCATGACCCAAGAAGCTTAAAGGATGAACCTGATAATGATGGATTGAAGAGTATGGTCAAAGTTTTCGACCCCGGGATTCATGAGAACATTTTTTCTCCAGCATATTTGAGCTTACCCTTTGAGGATCGCCATTATCTTTCCCTTACATAAATTATCCGAATTTTTCTTCCTTATTTCACCTATCCGGTGGATTCTTTTCTTCCTCTCTCCTCCAGGAGTGAGGATATAATTTTTGACCCCGACATCTCTGCTTTTTATTTTTCTTCTCTAGAACCGATGGCATATGAATGTCCGATGGAAGTTTGCTCTTCCACGTATTTCGTCCCTAATATCACGATGATATAGGGAGAGTCAAGCTAGAGACTCGCACAAAAACAAGCGCTTCGTGGGTGGCAACCCATGCTTATCCTTAGTAGTAGTATATTAGTAAAATATTTATATAATAAGTGTGACGTGAGGGAGGCTCGCCTCTTCCTTTCTCGTGTTTCGTGTTTTATGTTTTATGTCCAGGTTTGCCCGAATTTTGAAGACTCTCGTGCTCGTGGTTTTGTCCATCGTCCACTCGATCTTTAATCCTTAGCATGCTTATTTATGGGAATCCGATATCCTAGATCTTATTGATTAACGTTTATCTATGATCATAATTAATAAAGGGCTTTAGATTCGCGTAGAGACCCCTTAATATTTGGATTATACCTTAAAATTAGTATGGGGGTGATAGTCTCACATTGAGGACAATGTGTAGTTTTAGTATGGGAGGGTATCTTTTGATTCGATCTTTCTTACATTTACCTTGTCTTCACGTAACCCCGTTTTACCACCAAAAATACCAAAAATACCAAAAATAGCAAAAATATGTGGTTTTAGGCCAAATTTAATTTTTTTCAAAAATAGAATAAGTGTTTTGACACAAAGTGTTGTCTTTTTAAGAATAAATTTTGACTTGATTGAGCATGTTGCGCTTTAGCTTGCCCCTTAACTTATATAAATTTAAGCTTTTGCTAGTCTTTTATACAAGAAGCTTTAAAA
>BQNB010074039.1:1446-29796 GCA_026074375.1 Tanacetum coccineum
GGATATCCGTTTCCTGCACAATATAAGTGAAAACGTACAAATACAATGTATTTTTGGTACGTTTTTTGTCATTTAAGTCCGGTTTAAAGGTCAAAGGTATGTGTAATTAAGCACATACCAATCATCATGAAATGTTGGTGTTTTTGGTGATTCTTCAAAACCTTGAGAACCATCTTTCTCTCTCTAAAACTCTAAGTGAATCAATCCATACTTGTGTTAGGATATTCTACATACATCAAGTAGGATCCTAGTCTTAAGAAAATTAATGGTTTATTAAACATGGGTAGTTAAATTTTCTTCAAGAAGTTTTATCGAAATTACTAATTCTTGAACTTTAACTATGTTTTGTAAATGGCACTACCTGTCTAAAACATAAACCATTCGGCTTTCAGGTCGATGTTTGAAATTTCTGGAAACAATTTCAATGACTGTTTTCGTCAACTTAAGTTAGTCTTGAGAGTTGAAAAGGAAATTATTTGTCATTAAACAGCCTTTACCTCCTGCTCCTGAGCCTGTTTCTGAACCAAATGTTGTGGCAGAATGGACAACTCAATATGATGCTCATACTGAGATTGCTTGTCTTATGCTTGGAAGTATGACTTCAGAATTACATAGGCAATTTGAATTATACTATCCGTATGATATGATTCAGGAGCTTCGATCTATGTTTGAAAAACAAGCTGGAGTGGAGAAATTTGATTTAATCCAAACTTTCCATGCTTGCAAACAGGATGAGGGAAAACCAGTTGGCCCATATGTCATTAGATGAAGAATTATGTGAAACTGGAATGTCTTGGTTATGTGCTCCCACAAGAGCTTAGTGTTGGTTTAATCTAGAATGGCCTCACTACAATAAGCATAACATGGGGAAGACAGTTGGTGAACTACATGCTATGCTCATTGAGTATGCAAAGGTTTACCTAAAAAGGCTGAAACACCACAAGTAATGATGATTAAAGGTGATAAAATCCAGAAATCCAATAAGAAATCGCTTAAAGCAAAAGGCAAGAATAAGGTTAATGGAAAGGGAAAGGATAAGAAGGTTTATATCCCCAAGCCTAAAAACCTTAAGCCTACTGCAATGGAGCGCCCAGCTAAGGATGATGGCTGCCACCACTTTAATGTGGTGGGGCATTGTAAGAGGAATTGTCCTGCTTACCTTGCTGAGTTGATTAAGAAGAAGAAGCAAGTTGGCACTGCCAGTTCTTCAGATGTCTTCATAATAGAATTATTTTTTTTCCTACTAAATCCTGGGTGTATGACACTATTTGTGGTACTCATATTTGTAACACAAAACATGATCTTAGAGGAGTAAGAAAGCTGAAACAAGTAGAAGCTATTGGAAGTTTTGACTTAGTTTTAACTAATGACCTTGTGATTTGTTTAGATAATAGTCATTATACACCTACTATTACTAGAGGTGTTGTTTCAGTTTCTCGTTTGGTTGACAATGGATTTATTCAATGTTTTACAAATTATGGAATTTCAGTTTCAAAGAATATTGTTCTTTATTTTAATGCTATTGCTCGTAATGGTATTTATGAAATTGATATGCATGATCTTGTACCAAATGTTAATTCTATTTATAATGTTAGCAATAAAAGAGTCAAGCATAACTTGGACTCCACTTATCTATGGCACTGTCGTCTTGCTCATATAAACAAGAAACGTATTAAACAGCTGCAACAAGATGGGCTGTTAAAGTCAACGGATGATGAATCTTTTGATAAATGCGAATCTTGTTTATCTGGCAAGATGACAAAGAAACCTTTCCCTCATAGTAACGAAAGGGCAAAAGATCTTCTTGGAATAATACATACTGACGTATGTGGTCCACTTAGACATGTGTCAAGACAAGGTGCTAGCTACTTCATTACATTCACAGATGATTATAGTCGTTATGGTTATGTTTATCTTCTTAAACATAAACATGAGGTCTTTGAAACGTTCAAAGTGTTTAAAAATGAAGTTGAAAATCAACTCGGGAAGACCATTAAGGCAATACGATCAGATCGTGGTGGCGAATACATTAGCCAAGAGTTTAAAGATTATCTAAAAGCTAACGGAATTGTTCAACAGCTTACTCCTCCATACACACCACAACATAATGGAGTGTCTGAGAGGAGAAACCGTACTTTGTTAGACATGGTGCGATCTATGATGAATCTTACAACTTTGCCTTTATCCTTTTGGGATTATGCTCTAGAGTCTGCAACACGCATTCTCAATATGGTTCCAACAAAGAAGGTAGATAAGACACCATATGAACTGTGGTATGGAAAAGTTCCAAACTTGTCTTACTTAAAGGTCTGGGGATGTGAGGCTCTTGTGAAGAGAGATACGCCTGACAAACTCGAACAAAGATCTGTTAAGTGTATCTTTATAGGATACCCAAAGGAAACGATGGGTTACTATTTCTACTTCCCACCTGAAAACAAAATTATTGTAGCAAGGTATGCTGAATTCTTTGAGAAACATCTCATAAGTCAAGAAATCAGTAGGAGGGCGGTAGATCTTGAAGAAATTCAAGAAGAAGAAGATACAACACCTTCTGAATTCACTAGCAACATTCCTCAAGAGGTGGAGGGTTTTGAACCACCACAAGAGGAAATGATTCCGATTCGTAGGTCCGAAAGGACACATCGAGCTCTAAACCGCTTATGTCTAAATAAAGAGGTGGAGGAGCATAGTCTAGGGGATCTTAATGAACCCACTAGCTATAAAGCCGCAATGTTAGCTTTAGAATCTAATAAGTGGATCGATGCTATGAATGCGGAAATACAATCCATTATGGACAATATGGTATGGGTCCTGGTTGATCTTCCTCCTAGTTGTAAGACCGTTGGGAGTAAGTGGCTTTTTAAGAAAAAGACCGACATGGATGGTATTGTACACGTCTATAAAGCTCATCTTGTAGCAAAGGGTTATACTCAACTCTACGGGGTTGATTATGAAGAAACGTTCTCACCCGTCGCTGACATTAGAGCTATTAGAATTCTCATATCTATAGCAGCATACTATGATTATGAGATATGGAAAATGGATGTTAAAACAGCCTTCTTAAATGGTTATCTTGATGAAGACATCTATATGGTACAACCTGAAGGTTTTGTTTATCCTAATCATCCCAGAAAAGTATGCAAGCTTCAAAGATCCATTTATGGTCTTAAGCAAGCATCAAGAAGCTGGAATAAAAGATTTGATGAGGAAATCAAAAGGTTTGGATTTGCTCAAAATCTTGATGAGCCATGTGTATATCAAAAGGCTAATGGGAGTATGTTATATTCCTCATCTTATATGTTAATGACATAATAATCATGGGTAATCACATTCCAAGTTTACAAAGTGTAAAGAATTATCTTGGAAAGTGTTTTTCTATGAAAGATTTGGGGGAAGCAACATTTATTCTTGGAATCAAAATCTATAGAGATAGATCGAAGCGATTGATTGGACTAAGTCAAAATGCTTACATGGATAAGATCTTAAAGAGATATAAATGGATAATTCCAAACGTGGTCATATCCCCATGCAAGAAAGACTTAACTTGAACAAATCACAAGGTGCTCAAACGCCTAAAAAGGTGAATCGCATGAAGAATGTACCTTATGCTTCGGCTGTAGGATCCATTATGTATGCGGTAAGATGCATTAGACTTGATGTTGCGTTCGCGCAAAATATGACAAGCAGGTTCAACAGAATCCATGTGAACTTCACTAGACTGCTGTGAAAAACATTCTTAAGTATTTAAGAAATACTAAAGATATGTTCTTGGTTTATGGTGGAAATCCTAGCACAGAACTTAGAGTTGAATGCTATTGCGATGCTGGATTCGAGACTGATAGAGATGACACTAAGTCTCAGACAGGATATGTTTTCGTTTTGAATGGAGGCGCAGTGGATTGGAAGAGCTCCAAGCAAAGTACCACTGCAATGTCTGCTACAGAATCTGAATACATAGCTGCGTCAGAAGCTGCCATGGAAGCTGTTTGGATTAGGAAATTTATCTCAGGGCTTGGTATTGTACCAACGATAAATGAACCTTTGAATATGTACTGCGACAATTCAGCTGCAGTTCATTATGCTAATGAACCGGGAGTTCAGAAAGGCGCCAGACACTATCAAAGACGATATCATTATGTTCGCGAGTGTGTTGAACTGGGCGAAATAAGGATACTTAAAGTTCACACAGATAACAATCTAGCTGATCCTTTTACAAAGGCTTTATCAAATAGGAAGCTTACTCAACATGCCAGGGGCATGGGGCTTCGTCCTGCTAGTAGTTTCATGTAGATCTGTGTTTTAGTATTTGGATAAGGGATGTAAAACATTCTATTCTATATATATCTACTATATATATATATATATATATATATATATATATATATATATATATATATATATATCTTAAATTGTGTCCTATATTTGCATGTTTAAATCCGTGAATAATAATAGTTATTATTCTAAATTAATTCGTTGTCTATTTACAATTGGGCTTATGTTAACTAAGACAATTCTGAGTGGATTGGTGATATTGAGATTTTAAGGATGAGTCACCAAATCACCATGATATTATAAATGATTATTGGATTTCCCCGCACAAGAAATATCACTTTTATGGATACGACATTCATCTAGTGAATCTTGTTAGTGATTTTGTTACATAAATCATTAGACTGATGATGCAAGTAGTTTAGCATATGTGGAATTTCTTCTTTATATGTTTAAGTTTGTCCTGAATAAGGTAACTAATAAGGGATATGTCATAATGGTTTATGCCACATGTTGTCTAGACACTTGTAGTCAATATAGAATTTGTTCCTTCAAATTGTTAAAGAAGATACCACTAGGCCCCTCTAGAAATAATCAAATGTGTGGATGCCGTACCTGAAAACTCTTGTAGATAATGTTGCTCATTGATTTTCAGGTAATCTTGATTACTTCATATATGAAGAACAGGATCGTTAAATGTGATTGACATTATCCATATCCCAATTTAACAACGGTATCAGAAACAAAGGGGATTGTAAATTCATAAATTCATTTGTTCACTGCCCTGTGAACCATACTCGAATATTCAGGAGCTTTGGTGTGCTAGACGCTACCATGTTATTGTATTAATTTAATTGTCAATTAGGAGCTGTTGGGGGTATATGTCATGTAAATAATTTATATGTCCGAATTATTTATTCGAGCCTAAGGGGACGCACACGTTAATACGTAAACAATGTTTAATAGTGTTTTTAGTAAACGATAAATAAATATATTAGTTAAATGTTTAAAAGTTAAACATTAAGGACTAATATGCAAAAAGGGGTTTAGGCTTGCTTGCTTGTTCTCCAAGTTGTGTAGGCTATATAAGGAGGACTTGAGGTTCATTATTGAATATATGTTTTGTGAAAAATCCCTAAAACTCTCCCCTCTCTTCCTCTCTTGTTGTTAGACCGAAACAAAAACCCAAAAGGGTTTTTTGTTCCCTTCTACGATCGGCCAAAAAATAAACAACCCTTAAGGGTGTGTTTGTTCAGTCGTGTATCACCACAAGGTGGTTTTGCTCACGTGTTGATTTGATTCTAGTGTCGTGGTGTTCGTTTACTAAAACACTACTAGTGCTAGCATACTTCATTGTTTGCTAAGAACGTATTGTGTGTGGAAGCTTAGAGAGATCTTACTTTAGATCTTAGAGGTTTTGAGTGTGGTGATTATACATACGCGTATATAGAAGACGGTGTTAACATTTACCTTTAAGCGGTGTATCGTTTCGTGCTAAAAGGTATACATCTTCTACCCTTGTTAATTAATGTGTTCTATATGTGATCCTTAATTCCGCTGCGTACTCGTGTTAATTAATTGGTTAATTAGGTCATAAAACCCAACACTATTCACTTTATATATTTTTTTTAACAACGATTGTTCACTTTATATTTCAATCGATTCAAAAATATTTTATTGAGCGAAAATAATATTTGATTATTAAAAAGTGCACTTAATTAGAGTTTCTAAGACTTTGTGTATTTTCCAAACAAACAATTATTCTAAAACTAAGAGTATTTTAGTAAAGGACTAACTTACTCAATTAGTCCAAAACGTTTTGAAAAATCAAATAGTACTCTCATCTTTATACATAAGAAATGAAAGTTCTTTTTAAAAAAAAAGAAGTAATAAGTAAAAAGTGAGAAATTTTTCAGAAAACCACTCATTTACATCACCATAGTGAGGCATACAACTACACGACAAAAGCAATTGTTTTCTTTCTCTCGGTTTTTTTCGTCTTCCCCAGATAAAGAAAATGAACCTGCTTCTATTTGTTAGGAATTATTGTAAACAGACTTAAGTCTGTTAGTTATAGAGTTAAGTCTGTTAGTTATAGTTAAGTCTGCCAGTACTAAGTTAAGTCTGGTAGACATAGTTAGTACTGTTCTTGTTTTAGTTAAGTCTGTTAGCAACAGAATAGTTATTATAGAGAGAAAACTTAGGAAAGGATAAGCATTATCCTTTCACACGTTTTGTAAGGCCCATTAGGGTTTCCTTGGTGTATAAAAGGAACCCTACGGCATAATGTTTAGTATCACATTGAAATAGAAATTACTAGAAAAATAGTATTCATAGTATTGTGTTCTTCTTAGTACTTGTGTTAAGATTCCGCATTAGCACATAGTATTCATAGTCATTGTTTCTCATATAGTTAATTTGGATTTATTCAAGTTATCTATTGTCTTGCAAAAGGCTCATCAGATCCAAGTCTTTGGACCTATACTATTCATTCATATTGAGTTTGAAATTCCTACTAGGGTAAGTATAAAACCGAAATACCCGAAACCGAAACCAAACAGAAAACAAAAAAACGAAACGAAATAACCGAACAAAACTAAAAACCGATGGTTCGGTTTTTACTTTTTCAAAAACTAAATTTTTAGGTTTGGTTTCGGTTCTCCTCCAAAAACATAATCGAGCCGAACCATTTTTATTATATAATTCATATATTAAAAATAAATAACTAAATAAATCAAATGTATACATATATATATATATATATATATATATATATATATATATATATATATATATATACATTTATATTTTGTGGGTGAAATTATAATATATATTTTTTTATCATTTATATGCGTGTTTTTCGTGTACGTTTATTTACTTGCCAACATATCGGTACATACGTGACAATGATCATTATATTTGTATGTTCTCTTGTATGTGTGTCCCATTTATATGTGTGTAATTGTAGAAATTAGCTTGACAAAAAAAAGCCGAATAATCTATTTTCTACGTAAAACAAGTTTGTTTGTATAAATTGGTCAACCCTGAATATAAACGATTAGAAACCGAAAAAACCGAACAACCGAACCGAAACCAATAATAAACCGAAAAAACCGAACCGTCAAAAACCGAACAGTTTTGATTTTTTTTTTGGTAAAGGGTTTCCCGGTAAATTATATTACTCCAAAAAATAGTTAAGTACAATGAATGTGGGTGGATCACACATCTCAGCCCAAAACTAGATGAAAACAAACGCACCAATTGTGCTTCAAACCTAACCTATTATAGGAATGACATGTCACACTTATAAGACTTACTACAAATGTTATCTATGTTGACCATGAAGATTAATATCAAAAGCATTAGCAAATTTCATTTGAGCATAAGTCAAACCAGGATCATCAAAGTCATCATCATCGTACGGGTCTACACCAGAAGTTTCCTTCCATTGTTTATACAAGCTTTTATTCCCCCCTCCACTGCCACTTTTAAAAGCTTTATTAACATTGAAGCTCGTAGAAGCCATATAAGTGGCAGTTTCATTATATATCTCTTCCACTTCGTTATCACTATCCTCATTAACCAAATCATCAACCTTTTTACAAACCACATTAGAAGAACTAGGAGCATTGATTTAGAAGGTTTTAACAGTTTACCCTCATCATCCAGTAACACAAGGTTCCCCTTAATCGTGTGACATTACAAATCATTAATCCTTGCAACCAAATGTGTATTACTTGGACTACCAGATGCCGAACCAGTTACATCTTGGACAACTTTCTTACCTGAATTTGACAACCCCCTATTTGATCCAAGCTCACCACCTTCCTTAATCGTAGTAAGCGCATCAAAATGGTTAGTAGGAATCATTACTTTTCTAGACAGTTCAGAATTTTTTTTCGTACCACTTGAACTAGCACTATTCATTTTAGAGACGACTTGCCAAATTTGTTACTTAGGCTTAACCTGAAACTTAGAACCCACACTCGTACCATGAGAAAAAGAAGGATGTTGGAAACCATCATGGTTTGTGTGTTGTTTCTTAGGTTTTTCAATAGGCCATTTTAGACATAACATATCACCATGCCAAAAACTATACACACACCACATCTAGGTGGTTCCCATTCATACTCCACCCTCACCGTGTGAAGAACCTCTTCATGATCTTCCATATTAGGAATAGAAATAACCATATACTCCTTTAACTCTCGATCAGCCTTAATATCAATCAATGCACGAGCATAATCCATATGAACCCATGACTGTAGTCATATAGCACTCGTATATGAATCAAGCATAATCGGGTTACCTAGCTTAGTATCTGTTAATACAAATAATGCGTAAAACGTTATTTATATTTTTCGACTCCTTTATATTTTGAAGATGACAAAATGTAAAAACATTTACGATAAAAATAAACGTTTACATGTTATTAGTCGTAAACTTCCATTTCGACATATATCACTTAAGGTATGGATAAACAAATCGTTAAACTTAATTAGTAATCAAGAAAATAATTTTTCTTCTTAATCCATCACATTTTTATAAAACTAGACTTTTATAAAAATACATAAAATAGTTTTGTTAAATAAAATTAATGTTTATTTAAAAATATAAAAATTTGAAATTCAAATCCCCCCCCCCAAATCTGATGCCAGCTCATTCAGATAAACCTTCTCCACAAAAAGACAAAAATCAGAGCGTCAGTCTAGGGCGGCCCCGAGAGTGCCTAGGCGGCCCCCAGATATATCTAGGACCGCCGGGACCACCCCCAGCTGACCGTTGGGGAATCCTGGCTTTAAATACTTCACTATTCCCAGCAGAAAATCAGACCTCTTTGCATGATATTTTTAGTCTTCTTTCTCTCTCTAAACCTTCTTTCTTTCACTAAATATCTTGATCACTAACATAGTTTAATCTTTGTAGAAACCGTAGAGGGAGGGGGGGGTGAATACATTTTCAATTAAAAACTCTAAATCATTTGTATCAAATACCCATTCAATGGTGACACAATATGAAGAGTGTTAATACTAGTTCTATAATAACTATACATATGTTAGTAAAGCATATCCAATGATATAACCATACATACAATATCCAAGACACAAATATAATCACAACAATATAAACTGCTAGTCACACAATCATCTATATCATGCATATATATAAAGCGGTAAATGTAAATAAAAGCCTAAAGATATAAGTAAAAGGAAATGCAAACCGAACACGATGATTTATAATGGTTCGGTCACGAAGCTCTTCTTCGCCCTACTCCAATCCTAGAGTACCCAACTCGAGAGTTACTTCACTAGTCAACAAGCTCCCTTCTCGGCGGAGAAAACCTTACAAGTTGCTTACATTATTTTCCGACACTAAGCTAGATGTCGAGTTCTTCTTCGGGTACAACCAAACCCGTTATGTTTTATGCCTAAGAGACAACACCTTGTGTTTTAAAGGCCAAAACACATAAAACGTGTCGCTTACATTAGATTTTCGACACTAAGCTAGATGTCGAGTCCTAATCTTAGCTAGAACCAATCTACCACCCATACTTGCATTTTGAGGACCAAAATACTAACCGATACACCATCACCCCTTCTGAATTTATACATCATTCTGATCTACACATTACTAGAGATTCGAAGACATGGACTCAATCTATATGTAACAAATGTTACAAATGAACTTACTAGACTACATAACTTCGTATCTTGACGATGATCGAAGTTCTTCTCTTGCACATGAAGGAGGAAGGGATGGATAGAAGATTGGATCACATTTAAACAAGATTAAACTATGTTAGTGATCAAGAGATTTAGAGAAAGAAAGAGGATTTTAGAGAGAGAAAGAGATTTGAAAATTTTGTGCAAAGAGGTATGATTTTCTGAAAGAGAGAGTGCAGTATTTATAGCCAGGATTCCCCAACGATCAGCTGGGGGTGGTCCTGGCGGTCCCAGATATATCTGGGGGCCGCCTAGGCACTAAGGGGGCCGCCCCTAGACTGACGCTTCTATTTTTGACTTTTTATGGGGAAGGTTTATCTGGCATAGCTGGCATTAGTTTTGGGGGAAAATTTAAATTTCAAATTTTAAATTTTTAAATAAAACTTATTTTTATTTAATTAAAACTATTTTGTATATTTTTATAAAAGTCTAGTTTTATAAAAATGTGATGGATTAAAAAGAAAAATTATTTTCTTGATCACTAATTAAGTTTAATGATTTGTTTATTCATACCTTACGTGATTTATGTCGGGTGCAAACAAATGTCGGTGTTGATGTTGACTTGAGGCGTCGAGAGTTGTTGATGCAAGTATGCATTGATGATTTGTAATAACGAGTAACTTGCGCACTTTACGTTACATATTACAATCTACATGTTTGTCATCACCAAAACATAAAGAGATTGTATAGATTAAATATCGTAATATTTGCACTAACAATCTCCCCCTTTTTGATGATGACAAAAAATGTAAACTATAACACATAGTAAAGTTTAAAAGTTACTTGTTTACACTCCTTTCTCCCCCTTTTTTCAAAGCAAAAAGTAATTAAGCATATAGGTTGGAGGTTTGAGAAGAAGACATGAGAAGAGAGTTCGTGCTCCGGGTATATACGTTGGAGGAATGAGAAGAAGGTAGGTGCTCCGAGTATATAGGTTTGAGGTATGAGGAGAAGATATGAGAAAGGTGAAGGTGATTGTGTGTTTCTTGGAATGAGGAAAAGGTAGGTGCTCCAAGTATATAGGTTGGAGGAATAAGAAAGAAACATGAGAAATTAGGTTGAGGCATTTTTGTGTTTCATGGATAATTTAGAGGAGGTCCTGATAGATGAAAAGAAGGTATGAAAAGAAAGTAGGTACTTCAAATATATAAGTTGAAGTTATGAGAAGAGGACCTTAAGGTTGAGGGTGATTTTGAAGTGGAGGAGGTGAAGTATTTGGAGTATGAATGAACCCTTCATCGTATTTGACAATTCTCGATCCTATCTTCCTATAAAGGTGAGCTTGCATCATCCTAGTGAAGTCTTCTATCATTATGGTTTAACCAACTCCGTGCTATTTATTCACATATCTTTGAGCTTCCCCTTGCTTATTGCATCCCCATGATAATTACATTCCTTGTATATTGACTCTAAGGATCCATGGATCAAATAAATTACCATCGATGCTCAAGAAGTTCGATGCAATTTAAATGAGTAAAACGCTTGCAAGTGCTCCCCCTCAGTGTATGACCCCCCCTTGTTTGGGGCACTAGGGAATCAAGATATTGTTGTGCTACAAAAGTTAGTAGACAAGTGCACATATACATATAGCAAAACAATAGTGGGGAACTAGACATGCACTTCTAGGTTTTATTATTCTAAAGTATGACATTTTAAAAGAGAAGTAGAAACTAGACACATGCAATCCTTATTTTAAAATTAACAACCTAAATGATGAAATAAAAAGAATCAAGATGTATGTTTAAGGACAAAGATTCGACCAACTTTTAATAAACGAGAGTGAGATTTGTTTATTGGTTGACACACAAATATTATGAGGATGACTTTTTAAAGGGAGACGAATGACACTTAATATCTTGGCGAGATATGCCAAAATATATACTTTAAAAGGATAAACAGAAAGATAAGACGAGAATGGAGATGATATGCTCTTGGATGAGAATGAAAAAGAGATTCCATAGAGCCAAAAAGTGAGGAAGGATGAGGGAGACTAAAGGAGAAACATGTTGACGAGAGGTTGTTAGAAAAGATTGATATATCATATGCACTAACAATTGATGTTCAAGTGATTTTATCGAGATAAAGGTGTATGATTGGGAATTTAAAGGTTTGTTTGTTGTTTTGTTGGTTGACAATGTTGAGGAACAAAGGTGAGTATGCGAAAAGAGGTGGTGGTTCTTTTATGGTGGAAGAATAATGAAAGAATTAACAATGTGGTGACTCAATAACACTTGAAGATTGAATATCTTCTTTATGTTCTTCACTTTCTAGAAAGTGGAAAGTTTTGCGAAGGAATGACATTTGCATCTCGCAAATTACTTAAATATTTCGAATGAAATAATTAAGTTGTCAAGAGATATAGGAGGAATTTTAATAGTGCCGAGACTATTAGAAGAGAGAAGAAATGTTTAGAAGTGAGAGGAAATATCAGAAGCAAAAAGGCTATTAGAGATGAGACGACTATTAGAAGTGAGACGACTATCAGAAGAGAGGAGACTATTAGAAGTGAGGAGCAAGATGTGAGGGAATTTGTGAGTGGTGATTGTAAGGATTGTGTTTGAGAATGAGACGCATTTCATTATGAAATTCACTTGACTACTGACAACATAAGCAATGATGCTTATGAGTGTTAGGATATAAGGATGGCCCATTAATCTATAGAGAGATATTGGGCATAGGTTTAAAGATATACTAGAACTAGTAATCACCGTCAAGAGTGATCAATAATAGTTAATGAGGTTTGGGTAAAGAATAGACGTCAGCTTGTAGAAGAAGAAAAAAAGAGGGTGTTCGTTTTATGATTTTAAAAAATGACAAATATCACAAGCATGCTGCTGGCGGTCCCATAAATATATGAGGGCCGCTTGTTTTAATCAGGGGGCCACCTGGTTTATGGGGACCGCCTCCAGCAGAGGTGTTTTGGACTCGATTGTTGACGAAATTTTTCAAAAGGAGTGACATTTTAATTTGCATTTCGCTAATTAAAAATACTTAAAGTACTTCGGATGAAGTAGTTAAGTTGTCACGATACGGAATGGAACACGGACTAGAATCAAGACTAGAAGAAAATAAGAGAGCAATTTATGGAATGTGTTCCATCATTCCTAAACTAAGACGAAGATAATTAAACGATTCACGTTTAAGGAGTAAGAAAGAATGTCGACGATGTTATCATCACATGCAACCTTATCGATGGAGAAGTTTCCTTTTGGACATTGTCCCGAAGGAAATGGTGACGTATCTTCGGTGTGTTTCATTTAAGAAAAAAAGAAATAAATAGAGAAAAAAAAACAAACGAAGATGGAGGCGACGAGCTTGACAATGTCAAGATGGATGGTGGTTAGTGTACGATAAGCTACACTCACGAAGTTATGTAGCTCTTCTCGAGCATTGCGAATGTTCATAGAACAATCACACGACGAGGTATAGGTTGTCTTAAAGGTAGTAGCGAAAATAGTGGTGGAAAGAGATCATCCATCTCAATGATTGTAGAGGCGTGGTTGAGTGAGAAGGAAGAGGTGTGACGAAAGACAAAGAGTGTTTTCGTCAAAGAGAAAGAATGTTTTCATCGAAGTGAAAAATAAAATAAAAATGTTTCGTCAAAGAAGAAAGAATGTTTTCGTCGAAGAGAAAAAATGTTGTCGTCGAAGAGAAAAGGAAAGAGTTTTAACTTAAGTAGTTAAAAGTCTTGAATATGAATTTTCGGATATGACCTTTAACGTTTGCGATCGCAAGTTAAAGATACTTGAATATTTCGGATGAAATATTTAAGTTGTCAAACCTACTAGGAGGTGGATAAGATTTGTATTTAACGTTTCCTTGACAAATGAGTAGATCATTTGAAAGAAAGCAGGATGATGATTAAAGAAATGTGTGAGAGAAGACTCTAGGGGATATAAGAATATTTTACGACTCTTTTGACTTTTAAGATTTGTGACACAGACGCGAAGAAAGGTATTCTAGTAAGAGAAAATATATACCTAGATGCATAAGACATATAGATATAAGCATGCAAGTTTATCTAAGCATGCATCAACACAATAATCAACTAGATTAATGTGTAAGACTATATGACATCTAAACATAAATTGTCATACATTAAAACTGACATAGTGTAGGTGCACAATTAACACGTAAGTCATGTAAGATGACTCATACAAAACATGATAGTTTTAAATGCATTTTTCATGCAAAATGTTGAGATTCTTGATTTGATGAGACAAAATGAATAAAAGAATGAAACAAAAGGACTAAAATTGTAATTAAAGAAATATTCAAGCTGGTGGAGAATATGAAGATAAAGATGAAGATTTTGAAGATATCAGGAGATCTCCTTATAAAGATAAAGATACAGAAGATATTAGAAGATATTCTTAAATGTTTTAAAGATATTGTTTGTTCTTATCTTCTGTTGTAAGCCTTGAAATCTCTCTATATAAAGAGATTATCAGGCATATGGTTTTATCCATCCATAGAAAACTAGAGCTCTCCCAATGAGAGTCTAGATAGTTAGATAGCAAGTCGACTGATGAGAGTCGAATAGTACACCATAGTTAGTTGGTGTAGCCCCAAATTATAGTTGGGGTAATAGGGAAAACGTATGAATAGAAAACCTTGTTCATAACTTTGATTGTGTTATTTATTATTCCGCTGCATGTTATTAATCATTGTTATTAATATCCTAGATGAGCAGGTTGCTCTTGGTATCTAGGGTTACAAGGTTTTTTAATTTCATGGTTATTTTCTGTTTTTAAGTGTACAAGCAGATTCGGTGAAAAACTAGGGTTTTCAATAAACCCTAATTCGTAAAAAGCAGAAAAGGTGTACGTTTGAATGAAGCTGTTATTTAATCATGATTGCTTGGCTGTTCTTTTAAATAAACCAAAACCCTAAAAAGTGTTTGGTCAAAAGGTTATGTCTCAGCAGGCGTCTTTAGAAGAAACCCTAATTCAATTAAACATGTTTCAATGATGCTTGAAGAAACAAGGAGATCGTGTTACTTGTTTAGGGGAAGCGCACACAATATAGCAGGTTAAAAACACACGATCAGATGTTTATGGTTTGAACGAGTAAAGTTACTGGTGATATCACAAGTAAGTAATTCTACTTTTGGTTCAAATAGCTTTACTTCGTTAGTACTGTTGCGTGTTTATGTTAGTACTGCCAAGGTATACACTTAGTACTGCTTATATTAAGTTTGTACTGCCACTGAAACAAATGTGTTTGCTTGGTCATGGTGCGAAGATGATGAACGAACAAGCAGCAGGTGTAAGTATTTATAACAGCAGAATTCGAACACATATGTGATGATGTTCGGATTTAATAGGCTTAAAAGGTATTCGTTGATGTTGTTTGGTATATTGTGTTAATGATGCATGGTTTAATGGTCACGTCGATTACATGATCTCTTAATGTTTATAATACGTGAAGCATGATCATGTGACATGAGTTTAAGGATAAGAGCAGATTTAGTATATGACGTGAGCACTCAGATGTGAATGGTTATTTGTTCATGATTCAGCAGGTTCAGTGATGATATTGTGTTTGGCCTATTAACAACAATAGCAGCAGCAGGTTTGACTGGTTCATTGTCTGAATTGTGTTTGATTATACTTAAACGCAGATTGTCTTCAATCCTTATAGCAGCAGGTTTTGTGCAAACTCTATTTGATGGGCAAAAGGTATAAATTTTTGGTTATGATTCTGGCTTTGTGCGAGTTTTATTGGCTTCCTGGTGATATTGTTATGGTATACGTGTTTTATGGAAGTAGTTTTGGATCCACAGAATAATGGAGGCAGCTGTGAATATGATTCGTAATGTGTTACAAGTTTGGGATTTGATATATTATGGAATCCCTAGTTTGTAGGATTTTTATTCGTTTCCATAAATAAACGTATGACATGGGCTAGATATATGAGGATGTGTTTATTTATTTAATACTGCCCATAAATAGTTAATCCTGCTTGTACATGTTTGAATTAATACTGGTTGGAGTTAAGTCTGTTAAGGTTAAGAGTTAATTCTGCTGTGTGATGTTTAATACTACTTGCTTTATGGTTAATTCTGCTAGTGTTAAGCGACGAATTTGTGACAGATAAGGTGTCACTAAAGGCTATGGGAGGAAGGAGTCCTCAGGTTAGTGACAGATCTGCAATAGTTTAGTGACAGATAATGTGTCGCTAAGAGCAGTTGAGCAGTTTAGTGACGGTTTTCTGACAGAATAAGCGTTGCTAATTGGGATGGATTTTTAATACTGCCAGAGTTGTCTGATAAAGCAGTTTGTACTGCTAGCTTTGTACAATATCGGACAGTACTTGGTTTTTGGATGGATTTGGATCTCGGACAGAACTATTTTTCAAATAGTTTATTCTTATTTATTTTATGGCTCGTTTTGGTGATTATTTGAAGAGGTGATTACGAAGACAATAGAATATTGCCTATTTAATGTTGTAGTTGAGTTTCACAAGTGCGTGTTCTTATCATATCTTAAAGTGGGTGTTACACTTTAAAGATAACTTGTTCGTGCTTATAATGGTGTGACGAAGACTTGTCAAAATCTAGCAAAAGTGTGTGATATTTCTTATGGTGCTCAATGCTCACATTTGCTATCACTTAGTATGTGTCTCATAGAAGATGCGGATTTTGTCAAGAGGTTGCGGTCTACTTATATTTCACAGATTTATTTATAAGTTCGACGTCACGTGGATAGTGCAAGACATAAAACACAAGTTTGGGGGATTCTACTTCTTCATCAAATTCGTTATACTCAGTTTTCTTCATCAATGATCACTACATAGAGCCTACAGAGTTCGAGATTCAAGAGATGGTAAACATATAGGTTTCAGGGGAAGCTTATTGATTAAATGTTTAACCATCTACATGCACCACTTGAGGGGAAGTGTTTCGTTACTATTGCTAGTCATTTATTACTACTGCTAGTTTGTGTTTCTACTGCTCAAAGTCATTTTTCGTATTATGCTTCATGGAGGGTACTTTGAGTCATTAGAAGGATGGATTCATAGTGTGGTATATGATTTGTAGTTGTTATGATCCAAGTTGCATATCTACATAAGACTCATATTAGATGATTACAAAAAGGGGAAGAAGATTACAGGTTTATTGATTCACAGCTTATTTATGTGTGGTGACATGTTCAATAAGATCTTGATTTTGTTTCATTCAGGGAGATGATTACATCTCAACTTCAGGGGAAGCTTTGGCTTTATGATAAAGTTTGGACACGACTTTGTTTATTTTGTCATCATCAAATAGGGGAAGATTGTTGGGATTCTTGATTTGATGAGACAAAATGAATAAAAGAAGGAAACAAAAGGACTAAAATTGTAATTAAAGAAATCTTCAAGCCGGTGGAGAATATGAAGATAAAGATGAAGATTTTGAAGATATCAGGAGATCTCCTTATAAAGATAAAGATACAGAAGATATTAAAAGATATTCTTAAATGTTTTAAAGATATTGTTTATTCTTATCTTTTGTTTTAAGCCTTGAAATCTCTCTATATAAAGAGATTATCAGGCATATGGTTTTATCCATCCATAGAAAACTAGAGCTCTCCCAATGAGAGTCTAGATAGTTAGATAGCAAGTCGACTGATGAGAGTTGAATAGTACACCATAGTTAGTTGGTGTAGCCCCAAATTATAGTTGGGGTAATAGGGAAAATGTATGAATAGAAAACCTTGTTCATAACTTTGATTGTGTTCTTTATTATTCCGCTGCATGTTATCAATCATTGTTATTAATATCCTAGATGAGCAAAACGATTCTTATCATAAAACATGTTAGCATTTAGCATCTAGGAGCATGTGTCATTTAGATAAACTAAGAGATATTTTATCTAAATTGCTAGAGAAAGACAAACGCCTTTATAATAGACATGCATTTAATAGCTAAGCAAATAAACGGTGAGTATCGAGATAATCATGAAGGCATATAATTGCATTACATGGGAGCAAGTTATCATCTTGAAACTTCAAAGCACATATGTGAGGTGCATGTTGTCTAGATTGACTAAGGAGAAACGTAATTTCTACTTGCTTAGTGTGCACTTCAAACGAGATACAAAGTTCATCAATGTAGACTATCGTTAGGCATATTTAGGAAGAGCCATTTAATCAAATTAGAGAATGAATATGAGACTATCACTAGTGGTGCTCAATTTAGGCTAAACACGACCATTTTTACGGGTTATACCACGAACCCAACTTCACTTTTGGAAGCAATTCAACCGTTAGGTCAAATTGAATTTCTAGTGCAATGGATTCTCCAGTAGTCATTCTTATGTTAGACAAAATAGAATTCCTATATTTTCCTAATGAAGTGTAGCAAAGATAAAATTTGGATTATCTTTTCATAGAGGGCCTAATATGACTTAACTAACATGCTTTAATTTTGGTTCGCATAATCCTAATCAAGATGTGTGGAATTCTAAGGTTAAATGAGAGAGCAAGCAAGTTGTTGTAGGTATAAGAGAGAATGAGTCATATAGGACCTAGGAGTATGCTTAAGATTGACACTGTGTAATGCTCTATAATGAGCGTGTTCAAAGAATGCACCTTTGCATGTCTTTTATGAAAGAAATCCAATTAAGGTTATTTACCTCAATAGATCTTATGAATGTTTCTTTGTATAAATAATGATGATTTACTAAAGGTTAGTTACATGTATGTTGGAATTTTAAAACAAGTGATTGACAAAGGGAAGATGTTTAATTTCTAAAGCCAATGAGGGCAGAATTACCTAAACCAAAGATGAATCTAAAACGAAGGATCCATCGATTCGTGGAGGTGCCAATTTGGCAAGGATTATTTTTCCCACATTAAAGAGAATGGTGTTGAAATTGAAGATTTATTTAGAGAACTAATAGAAGAGTCATAAGGGTTCTTGGTTTGAGTTTTCGGATGACATTCCAAAGCTTTGCTTATCAAGTTGGAGTACTTTATGAGTTTCCCGAGGGAAATTTATAAGACGTCAATCATACTTAGAGTGTGTTAATCTTTAGCATGTATAATTTGTACCATAAAAGCTAATACCAACAACATTTGAACACATTTAGACTCAAATGAAACATCTCATTATGCAATGTGAATTGCAATTTGATGATTAATCTTGTTGTCTTGCAATCGACTTCGTGATTTCATGTAATAACTGAGGATGGTTAAACATGTAGACACCGGAAAATATCTATGGTCATTTGATTGATATTTTCGTGATCTAGATAAATCCTAATCTCAATTTCATGTTCATATTCTAAATTTGTAATTGGATTGAATAGTAAGATTGATTATCGTTTTTGAATAACAATCATCTTCATATTCGAAATCCTCTTACGATCACTTATTAAAAGAAGCATAATAATGGTTTGTGGAATATTTTCAATTATTCCTAGTCCTAACCTTAGGTGGTTAAAGGGTTCTCATTTGGTGAAAAAGAAATATTATGCTTATTTGGTAAAGTAAGAGAAAGTTTTGATGAAAAGAGAATTTAAGTTTTGAGTTGTGCTTTTGAATTGTTTGAGCAAAGTTACATATGTTGTGCATTTGCTCATGTTTGGCTTTTCAGAGATGACGACTTTACCAATTGCATTGCAAGGTCAATTACTTGAATATTTCGGATGAAACATTCAAGTCATCAATGCTACTTCATTGTGTATTTTATACATATATTTGCCAAATATTTAGAACACAACTATTGGACAAGTAGACTTAATATGACATCATTTTCACAAGTGTGAGTTATGATCCAATGCATGTTCTTGTCGTCTTGAAATGGATGTCGTTATTTTCATATCAATCGAGTGTGATTGAGTATGTAGGTTTAAGATAATATCTCTTGTTATATTTTGATATAATCTCAAAGCTAGACAAATAAGAATCTGATTTCTTATCCATACTCAAAAACTTGTCAATTAGATTTGATAATAATATCAATCATAATTTGAATAATGAATCGATATATACTCGAAATCTTTCTTGACCCTATACTCAAAATGATTTACAAGATGTTTATGTAACATTTGTAAATATAACTATCTATGCCTATATGCAATGCACAAACACTTTCGCAACTTAACGCAAGAGATCTAGCGTAATTCCTATTAGGCATAATCCCAAAAACTAGTAACATACAAATAGATACATGGCACACATGTTTAGATATATAAGCAGCTCAATTACACATAGTAATGATAACTTAATAATATCTAGTAGCAATATTAATGCCTAAGAAAACACACATCATCATTTAGCATAACACATAAAGATATTCGTCATCGTTTTGTGTATTAGATGCATCGACGTATACTTAGCTTGGTTTTATTTGAAAATAAATAAGTTTCCTCCCTATTTGAAAAAATTAATCAAAGTCAATGTTTTGAAAAGACAAGTGTATCAAAGATACATTGATTAGAAATGCTTGAGTTGAAGGAAAAAAGTAAACTACAAGTTTTATGTAAAAACGATACATAAAGTTTTGACCACTATGTACTACTTTACATTTTTGACTAACTTAAGTTTGGAATAATGACTTGAAATTGTTTTTAAATGAAACTAGACTCATTTATCTTTAAAATGGCAGGTGGCACGACTTCTACGGACTTACGGTTGATTTTATATGATTTTTCAAAGTTTGCCAAAATCTGACGAAACAGACAGACGGCCCCCATAAAGGTGACGGCTCCCAGATATATTAGAGGGCCGCCGGGACATTTAAGGGACCGCCACCAGTGACCCAAAAATACGTTTTTTTGTATAAAATTATTTGGTAACTTAATGTAGGAAAGTAGGACTTCAGGGAGTTGTTCCAGCACATAAAACACATGTTTTTGACATCATTTTTACTCTTACGACTTAGATAACATAATTTGATACTTCCAAGTTCTTTTGAGAAAATTTTCCTTCAAGCTAGTATACAAAGTACATTTAATAACAAAACTACTACGAATCAAACAACAAAACACTTTTCTTATTAAGTTAGATGCAATGTAATATCTATCTATTATATATGAACCACCTTTTTTAGGGAAATTTTTCGCTTTATTACATTACTTGCATAACTAAAGTTAACGAGCTCACGCAACCTACCTATGCCATCTATATCTATGTTTATATCATATAAACATCCTAATATGTCAAGTCAATATCTCAATATCATTTTTACAAAGTACATTACTCATATAATGTACCATTTGTAACGATATTATCAAATGAGCATAAACCATTATTGTTTATGCCTAAACCCTAGTTCCATGTAAAGTTAACATCTAAAGTCAATGTACAAGCTACTAACGCACAAGTACAAGTAATATAACATCTTATTTGAATATACTTTCCCTCCATAATAAGGTACAAGTCCTTTAAAGCATACTGTACAAGTCATAAATGCACGATATTCAAAATAGTCATTTTACCTCCGTTTTCCTAAGGAAACTTGTACAATCTATTAAGTACAAGTTACAAGCAATTCATGCACTTCATTTACATTCTATAATCATTCTTATTTCATAATATTTCATGAAATCACATCTAGAGACCCTAACCCGAGCTAAATACTAAACAGTGACCCATTTCTTTATTTTTACCCATTTAAAACTTAAACCACTAATCAAATAATGTTGTAAACACTTAAGGTAAACGTTACATTCCATTTTCTATCCATTACAAACAAAATATAAACTTAAAAACCCTAATCGAACCCTAAATCTAACCCACGACCCATTTCCTCATTTTTACCCATTTTGAACTCGAACCACTAATGAAATTATGTTATAAACTCTTAATACAAGCCTTATAATCCTTAATCCATCATTATATCACAAATGTACTTGAAATCCAAGCTTAAAAACCCTAATTCGTGCCTAAGGAACCCGCGACACTATTTTTATCATTTTGACCCACTTTTAAATGTAACTTTGCAAACAAGCAGCTTGATGATGCACCTCCTTCACCTCTAACCAGCTTACAAGCACCTCTCCTAAATATCTAGCTCCCAACATGGTTAATAAGAAGCCACATCTCTTCCTTTGGCTCCAAGTCTAGCCGCGGCCTCCCACCACCACAAACACCCTCCACATCAACCTAGCTACCACCATAGACCTCCCATGTCACCCCTAGACCTCCCGTGTCTCCCATACTCTTATAATGTTATAATGATCATGAATATACTCTTGTTAAAGCTTTTGAATTCAAACCATGCTCGTTTTCTCTTTTTGATCCAAAACCGAACCCATAAACCGTAATTTTGCGTTTTCGATTAATCTATGAGCTAATATTGTTAAATGTTGTTATAACCTATCTTAACTAATGTTAATATAACCACTTTGTTAAGTATTGAAAGAATTTGAATTAAAAACCTATGCGTTTTCATTTTAAAACCCTAATTCGACCCATTTTTATTTCTAGCTTAACGAATCGTTAATCTAAACTTTCATTACGTTAAAACATCATATTTTAACTTATATTAATAAGTTATAACCTGCAAATTACTTTTCATATTGAAAAATATCATTATTATGGATTTTGGACTAAAAACGATACATTTTTCATGCATAGGGGTATATATCATAACTTTCTAAAACTTATAACTAAAGGGACTGAAAATGTCATTTTATCAAAGTTATAACTATAAGGACCTGTTTTGCCAAGTTTCAAAGTTAAAGGTTTAATATGTAAATACTTTTTATATAAAGGACTAAACTCGTAAAAGTTTATAATCCAAGGGTATATTTTGCCAACTTTGAAAACTATTAAAATATTATATTTTTATATTAATTATAAAAATATATGTTTAAAATTATAAAACATTATAATCTTATCGTATCACAATGCTAGGGAAATTCATGTGAGGGGTACCATTTGGGTATTTGTTCTCACGAGTTTGCTGGGTTTACGATTTAAAGTGCCATGACTCCTCAAACAATATTGTGTGGCCTCTGAATTATGATTGCCCGAACAGTGATACCATACTTCCATAATTATTCAATCAAATATCATTAAAACTTTCTCAAAGTTCTAGAGTACAATCAAACTAAGACTTGACATATTATCCTAGGTTGCGTGTAATGAAGCCTTTACTTTCATTTCCTATACCTTTGCTATCAATTAGATTTCCCTATACTGATAAGGTGAGTTCATAGCCTCGCATTTCAATCTTTTAAAATGTTTCATAAACCCGTGAGGGGGATACATGCTATAAACCATGAATGCAAATATAATCTGTATGCTATCCTTATTTATTATTGCCTAAGTAACTAGTTTTGCCTTTAAGTCCCCAATATCATGAACTGTTAATTACTCTATAGAGTGAGCGCGAATGTTGTGAATAAAACTATTTGGGTTGGACTCCCCGTTGGTGCACCCAGTGATATCGGTAACCAATTGCACATCATTAGAATATAACTGCGGGTGTTTTGGCAAAGGCACCCGTTGGGGCTATAACGTGTGATTATTATATATCCCAAGGTTTCGGATTCATGAGCTAATGGCAATAATATTGTTTTACAAATAACGGGTGTATATCAACGTAACCCAATATCGAATTTGCATTCAAACTATTTAAATTAAACCTATGAATTTCACTCAACCTTTGTGTTGACTTTTTAGCATGTTTTATCTCAGGTAATTGAACAACATATGGCACGGAGTGGCAAGGACTTGAATATGGCAAAACTGTTATCATTCAAACTTTATATTTTAGATTTTGGGACCTTTTGTTTGTAAAAACTCTGATAAATAAATGAATGATAACTTAATTTTCAAAAACGTCTCTTTTGATTCGTTTTCTATGATTATGACTATTATACCTTGAAGTAATACCCCAGATTAGCTTCCCCTGCTATATGTAAAAATGGGGGTGTTACAGATTTAGTATCAAGAGCCACGTTATAGAGAACAAGGTTGAAACCTTAACTATAACTACTTTTCTTTTTTCCATTCAAGAAAGTCCTTCGTGCCGCTATATCTTTCGAAATGGTATGTAAAGATACATAACTATTATATTACTAAATAAATAACTTATGTTATTTACCGCTGGGTTGTTATCAGAACGATGTCTTCTCCCGACCATCCTACTTCCAATATGGAGGATGCCTTTTCCTCAAACTTCCCAAACTATCTTTCGGCTTCTCCGGATTATATTCCAACTTCACCGGGAAAAACTTACTCTAGTTCTTCCAACTCATTTGGAATAGTCCCACTAGCTTCACCAACTCTTTCGTTATTTCATGATGATCCCTACATGAAAGCTTTGCAAGCCTTTTATATTGAAAAATCACCTATCCCGCCTCCAACTATCATACCTCCATCTTCAATACCTAATCCTCAAGAATTCTTTCTTCCGGAAGAATTTCAGTCGCCTAAGAAACAAGGCCGATCATCTTCTTCTATTTCTTCCCTACCTCAAGTCTTTGAGATAGGCGAAAGTTCTCGAAAGACAAGTATAGAGTGACATGAGGAACAAATCGAAGAAATTCTAAATTATCTAGGAGAACTCTCTCTCGATCGTATTGTGCATATATAAGATAAGGTTGAAGGTCTCGGAAAAGGGCGAGTAATCATCCAACAAGATTTCAATATTTTGGAAGCTGAACATCAACAAGCACGTGCCCAAATTACCAAACTCTAGAGGAAACAACTAGGAAGTAACCATAAGATTTCTCTAGCCCGCTTTAGGATTACTGAACTATGAGACATTATCAACGACATGCAGATGCGTCACCAAATGGATATGAAAAATCTCTAAGACACCATCAACGAACTCAAGAACCGTAGGGAATGACCACCCAACTACTAGCTTAGATTCTAGTATTAGCTTTTAACTTAGCCATGGGATGTGTGGTATAAATAAAAACACTTGTCAAATCTTGACTATGTATAGTACTAAGGCAAGTTGTTCTTAATACAAAGGCAATCCCGTTATATACCTTGTTGTTTTCTCAATACCAATTTATTCATCATATCTCATCATCATCATTCATCCTACATCATTTTTATCTTCATCACCCTTTTAGCAATACTTATTTTTGAACTTTAAGCATTTTAAAGAAAAATAAGTGTTGATACAAAAGTTGGACGATCCTTGATTAGATCCGGATTAGAGGTAATACGGATCTGTTAGGCTCCAGTTCCTGTATCAATTGAGTCTTGATGTATGAGACCTGCGCACTAAGGAAACAAAGCACCGTTAGGCTTACCGTGGGATTGTCTCCCACGATTATCCTCCGGCGTGAGAGTAAGTAATCGGTTTTAGGGTTTTAGTAGAAAGTTGGGGTTATGAGAGCGTACCTTGGATGAGAGCCTAGGTGCCCCTTATATTCTAACCAAACCCTAATGGGCTTTGTCCCATTAATTAGGTGAATAACCAAGAGGCCCCACCGTTTATTTCAATAACTAGTGGGCCCCTCTCCTGATCATAACTCGTTCGTAACGGGTGTTATAAATACCTGCGCGCGCGTGCGCCGGTTGGACCTCATGGGCCTAAATCCTTGTCGTGATAGCCCATATGTTATGGGCTTCCCCGTAGGCAGTATCGTTTGGGCCTTGGAAGTCTGTATTGGTGTTGCTATGGCCCATTCGTCATCGGTCCGGGTGTAAATAGTATTCGTAGGTCGGGTTCATGACCCGAGGTTGGACTATACGTCATCATGTCCCCCCAGTCTAGTATGCGCTTGGTAAGACCGCGGATGCTAGACTACGAATAGGTGTGGCAAAATTCCTAGATGCGTATCGAGGAAGAATCAAGAAATTGTCCCGCCCAAAACAATGAATCCAGTCAATTTGAATTGCAAGAAGCCTCTTCGTAATTCGTGAGAGGGTAGCTAGAACACAGCTCATAGGTTGCACCCCTACCACACGATTAGGACAAGTGGGGGACACGTGTTCCTCATCGGATCGTCGTGTCAGTAACAACTTGCCCTATATAAAGGATCGCCGTTATTTTACTGTTATTGCCACAGTAAAAAAAAAACTCTTCCCCCACCATTGATAAAGCTTCCATTAATCATCAAAGAGCAGATACAGGTAATAAGCGCGTGCGTACCCAAACCCTTGCGTCACAAATCATGGTGTTGCAACTTACTGATTTTACATCGGAAATAACAGATGAGGAACTTCGTGAGTTCACATCTGAGTATTACATCCCGTCCGCACTGCACCCGGTAGTGCCGGCTGCGGATGCGAGTATAGCGGATTTCCCCGTGGGGAAGGTGGGGGTATACACACGGTTCTTTGAGTTTGCCAATCAACGTGTGCCCCTGTCTTTATTTATGTGCAACATCTTAAACCACTATCGTCTTCATATTTCCCAATTGCACTGCATAGGTGCGGCAAAGATATCCAATTTCGAGGTTAATTGCCGCCGCCTCTTGACCATTTTAATCCCACAGTTCATTTAGTTCCGCGCCTTTTACCATAAACCTGTTGGTACAAACGGGTTGGGTATCATTTCCAAGCGCCAAGCCGGGCTTGCAGCTAAAAACCGAAAAAATTGGATGCCTGAGGCTTGGAGGGAGATGTTCTTCCGGTAGATGATCTTGTTGGTTCCTTCGACTTCGCCTCTATACGTAGGGGTTCTTGCCGATGGATGAGCGTCCACCCCCCGTTTCGTATAGTATTGAGGATGCGGAACATATAAATGGAGAACCGTATTCCTACAACGCATACTCGGAGGCCTTACTATGCCACATGGGCATTAGCCGTAATTAATTTTCCAAGGCCCGAGGAAGTGCCAACGTTTATAGGCGGAAGTATACGGTCGGGTGGGTGCTTGCCTTCCTATCTCCCTCATTATTTAGTGTAAGCACTCTTCACTATTAAGCTATGTACCATATAGTTTTTGTGTTTTTTCTTTGTGTAAGCAGAGATGATATGTTTCAGCGAGGTACATTTTAGTAAGCCCAAGCAGGTGACTGAGGGGTGCGCCCTTAAAAAGAGAATGGAGAGGAGCCGTTGTTGGAAAGGGACAGCCGTGCGCACAATGGATACTCGTGGGCTGGAGCAACCCGTACATTGAGATGACTAGATGTGTTAGCACCCACACCTCTGCGCAGTGTGCCCAAGTGTAACTGTGGAGGCCTCCCATGCCAGACCGCAACAAGCATTGGCTCTTCAGAGGATGCTATGTCGCAGAAGTGGATTCCTGGGTTGAAACGCAAGAGAGGCAATACCGGTGAGATGCGCGGGCCCGTCAAGAGGGAGCGCCATCTCAGTCCTAGGTTTGAAGTGACAACGACTTAGGAGGAATCCTCGGGTGCGTCCCCACGCTTGCTGCCAAAGAGGAGACCGAAGACCCTCCCCCCAAAGTAAGTAATTTTTGACTTTCCCCCTTTCCCAGTCCAGTAATAAGTATGGATGATACGTAATCACAATAACGTGAGTATTGTAATCCTCGTTATCGATTGATTGTTTGCAGTGTCGAGGCTACTAGTGATTCCTCTGCGCCGGTGACGCATGCTGCACAGTCCCCACCCCAGACTGGTCCCAAGGCCTTCGATGGTATGCCAGTGGATCAGCTTGTAGAGGAGTTTGATACGGTTACTGCGCAGCAAGCCGCGCTCGTGGCGCAGCTGAGAGCGAGGTTTTCAAATGAACGCAGCCAGAGTATACAGAAAGATGAGGAGATCCTGCTGCTAAAGGCACAGTTGGTAGATGCGCAGGCTGAGGCAGAGTCTTCGAGGTCTTATGCACAGCACCTTGCCGAGGAGAAAATGGCACTGCTTGTCAAGGTGGAGCAAGAGCGCGCGGATGCTGCGGAATACAAGGCGAGTTGTCACTGGGCTGTGAAGTATTTGGAGGGGGGTAAGAACAATCATTTTGCAGGGCTGGATGATTTTCGCCACAAAGTGGAGGGGCTGTTGGAGAAGCAGGAGGATAAGTTACGCAAGCTCAGTATCGAGTACGACGAGGAGCTGTACCCTCACATGTTGTCAACGATTGCTGAGCGCAGGTGGCTCATAAGCCATGGTTTGCGCCTCGCTGCCATGAGCACCTTGGAATCGCAGGAGGTCAGGCAGTCATTTGGGGATGTCGTGAAGTGTGCCTTGGCTCGTGGTAAGGCAGAAGCGGTGGAGGAACTGCATGAAAGAAGGCTGCTGACAGTGCCTGCCGCACAGGTACCTGGGTATAATCAAAAAGCATATGAGGAGCTTGTTGCTGCTATGGAGGCGATGAAACTGTTAGAGCTGCCTCATATCGCACAGCTGGAGCGTGACCAGGATTACCCCATTGGTGTGATAATTAGTTGTTTAATTGTGCCTTTCATTTTAGTAGTATAATTAAATCAAAAATATCTCTTTGCTTCATTCGAATCAGGATCCAAACTTAAACGAGGTTTCCATTGCACGAGT
>BQNB010074040.1:0-24851 GCA_026074375.1 Tanacetum coccineum
AAGTTGTTCAAAATATCTAAAATAATATCTTTTCTCTTTTCTCTCATTTCTCTCTCTAGTTTCTCTCTCTAAAAGTTCAACTCACTCTCTTTCTCTTTTCTAGTTCGATTCGTGTATGTTATATGTTATGAAGTGATTACGGGATCTTACAGGGCAAGTTGAGGTATCCAATCGTGGCTTGAAAAGAATTCTTGAAAGGACCATAGGCGAAAACCGTGCCTCTTGGTCGGATAAACTAGATGACACACTTTAGGCCTTTCGCACAGCTTATAAAACATCCATCGGGTGTACTCCATACAATCTAGTGTACGGAAAGGCATGTCATCTATCGATTGAGCTCGAGCATAAAGCCTATTGGGCTTTAAAGCATGCGAACTTTGACCTAGTGACCGCGGGTGATCACCGGAAGGTTCAACTCAATGAGCTAAATGAACTTCGTGATCATGCCAATAAAAATAAAACGAGCAAAGTACATAATTATCTTCTTAATAATTATTTATTACTTGGTTGATGTAGACCTTAATTTATTTGACGACCGTTTACATTAATTGATTATTTATAGTCTACGCGATTTAGCTTAAAAGTAAATATTAAAAGTAAACGCGTATCGGATTAAAATAAATAGTGACGAATAATAGATGTCGTAAAGTGACCTGAAAATTGAGAAATGTTACACAAATGGTTTAGTCGTGGGAACATTGGTTGAAGTTTGTATGGGTGGTAAAAGAAAATCATATGTTGGTTGATTAGAAGAGGTAACATTTCCAAACAGAAAAACGTCTTCATCAAACCGCACATGTCTCGAAATAATAATTTTATTGGAGGCTAAGTCAAGACACCGATAACCACGATGATTGGCAGGGTAACCAAGAAAGATGCAAGGTGTGGAACGTGGTTCTGGTTTATGTGAAACATCAACTTGAGGATAGCAAAGACACGCAAATGTTCATATGTGGGGGTTTGGTTATAGAGTTTGGTGAATGGTATTTCATTATTAATAGCGGTAGAAGGTAATATATTTAAAAGGTGAACAACCATATTAAGAGCTTCCACCCAGTAAGATGGAGGTATGTGAGCTTGAAAGAGTAATGTACGGATAAGGTTATTAATGGTGCGAAGCATACGCTCAGATTTGCCATTCTGTTACGAAGTACGAGGGCAAGACAACCGAAATTGTATGCCATTTTGGCGAAAAAGGTCATGGAAACGGGAGTTGTCATATTCACCACCATGGTTACACTGCAAAGCCTTGATGTCGACATTAAACTGTTTATTGACATAAGCACAAAAAGCAACAAAATTATCAAACAAATCAGATTTTTTGTGCAAAGGGTAGACCCAAACAAAGTGCGAAAAATGATCTAAGAATATAGCATAATATTTAATTCCACTTTCACTCGGAATTGGTGATGTCCATATATCCGAGTGAATGATTTCAAACACAGAATCAATAGAAGACTCGGAATTATAAAACAGAAGCTTAGCATGTTTACCTAACTGACATGAATGACATAAAGCAGACAACTTTGATTTACGACATGAAATTAAATTTCTTGACTCTAAACGACGAAGCACATCGTCTCCGGGATGACCCAGGCGTCTAGATGTATGCAAGAAGCTATGTCCGGTATGAGTGACAGGAATAGAGTGACCATTGCCAACAAATACAGATGGATACATGCTTGAATTACTAAAAGAAGTGAGTATACCTGTATTGTCCGCCAAATGAGATAATGCTCCCGTGTCCATATTCCAACTTGGATCCTGAATATGCATGGTATGAAATGCTTGGGCAAAATAAGCTGGATGTTGGGCTGGTGCAACATGAGCCTGGCCTGCTGGAACATGAGCAGGAACAAGTAGCGGTTGGACCGAGTATATCGGACAAAAGTTTAGGCCAGGCTGAGTATAATAAAGTGGAGCATGCTGTTGGGCTGGTGGAACACAACTATATACTTGTTAAGCCGATGGAGCGTATATATTATTCAACAAGCAAGATAATCCGCGCGTTGCAGCGGGACATATTTTTTTTGCGAATTAATTTTGAATGAATATAGAGTGGGAAGGTGTCCGCGCATTGCGGCGAGACTGACTTGTATGCAACACATGTATTTTATTTACGTGACCATTTTTTTTAAATTGTACGTATCTCAGAAGTATTGCAATATTGGGCTCGTTTTGTCCGCAATTTGAAGATCTTTCCGCGGGTATTTTTTGATCCGAATGAATCGGTAAATATGTGTTATATATTTGAGAAATAAAGTTTATTATATAAAAAAGTCGTAAATAGTTATAAGTTGATGGTACGTTTTGTAAATTTTCTTTTTTTTTCTCTATCTATATTAAACTTCAACAATTTTTATAAAATCGAAGTATTGCAATGTAGGGCTAGTTTTGTTTGCAATTCGAAGATCTTTCCGATGATATTTTTTATCTGAATGAAACAGTGGATTTGTGCTATATATTTGATAAATAAAGTTTATTATATAAAAAATCGTAAATAGTTAAAAGTTGAGGGTTCGTTTTGTAAGTTTTCATTTTTTTTTCTCATTAATGGGCCGGTGGAAATTGTTCTCATTAAGGGGCCGGTGGAAATTGCTTTATTTTTTTAACGTGGCCCAAATTCGGCCCGATGTCAAAACGACATCGGATTTGAGCTCTAACAAGCAGAATTACCCGCGCGTTGCTGCGGGGCATTAATTTTTTATTTTTAATTTTTTAATTTTGCGTGTGTTTATTTTTTCGGTCTCATGTTTAATAATTTGATTTTTTAAAAGGTTCGGTGTTTTGAATTAATGTGTACGTTATTTTGTTTATTTTATTTTTTATTTATTTTGTGCGGGCTTATTTTTTCGGTCTCATGTTTAATAGTTTGTTTTTTATATGGGCTTATGTGTTGGGCCTCATGGCGCGGGTATTTTTTGATCTGAATAAATTTGTACTTTTGTAAAAAAAATTTCCTATGTTGTGCCGAGCAATTTTTTTAATTAATTTGTGCGGGCTTATTTTTCGGTCTCACGTTTAATGGTTTGTTTTTTTATATGGGCTTATGTGTTGGGCCTCATAGCGCGGAAGATTTTTTGATCTGAATAAATCAGTATTTTTGTAATTTTTTTCCCTGTGTTGTGCCGAACAATTTTTTTTATATATTATTTTGTGCGGGTTTATTTTTTTGGTCTCATGTTTAGTAGGTTTTTTTATATGGGCTTATGTGTTGGCCCTCATGGCACGGGTATTTTTTTATCTGAATAAATTAGTATTTTTTTTAAATTATTTTTCCTATGTTATGCCAAACAAAAAAATTTTTATGTTGTTTTGTGCGGGTTTATTTTTTTGGTCTCATGTTTAATAGTTTGTTTTTTTTACATGAGCTTATATGTTGGGCCTCATGTAACAGATATTTTTTTATATGAATAAATCAGTAGTTTTGTAATTTTTTTTATTTTGTGCCGAGTAATTTTTTTTTATATTGCGTATTTAAAAAAAAAAATTGGGCCGGCCCAAACTGGGAGCCCAGTGGGCCGACCACTGTAGCACACCCTCCAAATACGACGACGTTTTGAATGGGTTTTGAATATAAGTATAATGTGTATATTTATAATGTAGCATCCGTCATTATGATGATCTAGGAGTAACAACTTTGCAAGGATTAAAAAAAAACAATAAAGAAAAAGTTATGTACTCTGACGTGTGATGATGTTGTGGTATTGTTGAGAAAGCAAAAACGTGGCAACAATTAATAGCAACCAATAGAAATCAATATCAATTGATTAATAGCGTAGCAATAGCAAGCAAGGTTTAAGCAGGCAAGCGGTTTTGATTATATACCATAATAAACGACCCACGCACACATGTCTCCTCCCTTGTAGCTACCATCAACAACCACCACCGCCAATAACTACCCCCATTATGTCTCTTTTTAGTTTCCATATATCCACTAACTATCCAGGCTTTCTTTCTGTTTACTACCGCGGCATTGCGTGAGCCCATGCTTGTACTATATAGAAAACATTTAGGCACATTGCTGTTTTTTGGCAACTGCTCTTAAAAAACATCGCTAACGGCTCTTTCCAACTATCACCTCTCCCCTTCGGTATAGTTCGTTGTCGACAATCACCTTCTTCACAAGCCACGCCGTTGGCATATCGTGTGTAACAACTAGTAAAATTCACCAAAAATACTAAAAAGTAAGGTTTAAATAAAAAATATCTTATTGAACAAGTTTAATTCTGTTAAGTTGGACAAATATTAAAACAGCGTTGGTTATTGATGTCTATTATTTTAGTAATTTTTGTATATAAATAAAGGTAAAGACAGAAGCCATTTGTTTTTGCTTTTTCTAATTGTCTTTTTTAATAGAGATGATGTCATACTAAAAATGTTTGAGTATTTAAATAATGGGTTATTTTGTCAACTTAGTGATTCCAATTTTCATAATGGATTTAAGTACGTGGATGCAACCTGGACGGAAACATTCTATTGGTCTAATTTTTATATTACTTCAGAAATAACATAACATAACTATATATTTTAAGCCAAATAGCATAATTTATACAGAGTACACGTTAACCACCTAAACAATGTAATTAATTAATTAGAAATTGACAACGTAGTTATATACTGTATCAATATATAGTTCTAGATATTATTGTGGTGTTTTAGCCAAAGCTAAAAGAGTAAGCGTTAATATATATTGTTTTGTTTGCTGGCGAATAAATTATGTTTTATAAGTTATTTTTTTTACTTTTCTTCTACATATTGTTAAATGGTATTGATTGAATAAGTGAAAGCGGAATGATTTGCTGCTTTTTTTAAGAAGCTAATGTGGCTATTTATAGCTTTACATGAAATAACCCCACGTCTAAGTGACTAGAAATAGTAAACAAATAAACAGAGATACAAAGTAACAACAAAAAATAACAAAAAAAGACTTATTTAAAAGACCAAACTAACTATGACTTATTCAAACTTGAGAAACACTTCAACATCCCGCCTTAAACTGAACTATAATGTTGTTCAATTTACTTTTGGATCCGCACAAACTCCCATAAGACTTCTAAACCTCACTAACAGATCGAGCTTCAATGGTTTGGTCATTATATCTGCAAATTGATCTTGACTAGGACAATGGACTAGCCTTACAACATCATCTCTCGTGAGCTCACGCAAAAAGTGAAATTTGACATCTGTATGTTTGCTTCGACCATGTAAAAAGATTTCTTGAGAGCTCAATTGTGGAATTTGTTGGAATATGTACACATAAATTAATATATGTCTGGAAAGTTTATCCGAGCCTACGGGGACGTACGCGCTAATACGTAAAAGGTAAAACAATTAATAATAAATATATTAAATGTAATATATTTAAGTGATAAAGCTTAACGAGCATTAAATATTTATATAAGTATTTAAGAGAGTTATGTTAGTCATTAAATAGTTTAAAGACTAATATATGAGATTTAGAGAGTGAGGTATGGTGGCTTAAGCCACAAAACGAAACGGGCCCACAGCCTGCCACATCAGCATCTCACTCCCACTCAAAAATACCCATTCACTCATAACACACCTATACATCTTCATTTGGGCCTACCACTCACACATAAACACATTAATAATAATAATAAAAAAGTTTTTTTACTTTACCTTCGCCACCCCCGTGGCGAGATACCAAAAAAATTGCTTGTAGCTAGCTACCATGGTGTGGTGAAGAGGAGAGAGAAAATGTCACGTAGGCGTGACGAACTTACCTCTTCACCACACCCCTTACTCTTATAGAAACATCATGACACTTTTCATTCATGCAATATAGTTTTCTCTATCTTGTATCTTGTGTTGTGATTGATCATTATGTTGCACTTTCGTGTTTTCGCCTATGACGGGGTGTGACACAAGCCAATTTGCATGTCTATATAAAGAGATCTAGGGATTATTATTTATATAACTTGAAAACCTAAATCCCTAAATCTATCTTCTCCCTCTCCCTTAGCTTATACGATTGAAACAAACCCCAATGGGTTTTCGGTTTGTGTTCGGTCGGTCCAAATAACCCTTAGGGTTTTCGTGCTGATTGATTCAATAGTCGAAGACGTTTGATCACTACTAATATTAGCATACTTAATTGTTTACTATGAACGTATTGTGTGTGTTGAAATAGAGAGATCTACCTTTAGATCTTGGGTGGTTATTGCGTGGTATTCGGTGTATACACACGCGTATATTCAAGACGGTGTTTACGTTAATTTCTAAAAGGTACACGTTCTTGATCCTTTGTTAATTATGTATTATATACGTGTTTATGTGTTTTCCGTTGCGTACTCGTGTAGATTAAATGGTTAATTAGTTGTAAAATCCTAACAGTGGCATCACGAGCCATCGTATAGAATTGTAATTACAAAGATGTAAAATTTAACAAAAGAGGGTTCTTGGTTAACTTATTAAGCCCTTTGGGCATTTTATACTTATAAAAGATTGGATCTTTATATTAGATAAAATTAATTAGACAAAACCCTAGGTTGTATGAAATTTTATGTGTTAAATTCGATAGTTTAATTTGTTAATTAATCGGGTTTTAATTAATAGTTAATTTGTTATCCGTGATAAACACATGAAAGTTAATCATGGATTGATATATGATATAAATCTTGGTTAATTGTTAATCGTTTGACATGCAAATTCGATGATTAATACATAAAAGTTGAAGTTTTTTTAGTTTTTCAGATTGTTTGACACACTGTTACTAAACTATTCGTAAAATATTCATCATATGTCAAAAAATTTGAAATTTGTATGGTAGATCCACGACTTAGTAAGCTACAACTTTGTAGTTTACTGCAAAAGCTGGGGAAGACCCTAGCTATATCTTGTCGGGGCCTGAAGTCGAATGAAATTATAATCAGCTTTTATGTGCTATGTGGTGTATATTTATATATGGCTTACGCAATCGATTATATCGATGGATGTGGCCCGATTCATTGGAAGAAGGACTTATATGGATATATATATAGTTTAATTATTCAATAATTAGAATCATCATTAATATTTGCATGAGTTAATTGTTAAATGTTTAAATAAATGTTATGTGTATTAGTAGTTTATATTTATTTGTTTTTATAAGTTTTTGACTTGTGTAAAAACAAAAGGTTTTTCGAAAAATAAAATATAAACATGACTAATAAACTATGAAATCTATTATATAGACTCTAAAATGCTAAGGTCTTATGTGTCAATCGGGTGTGGTTATCTATAATGTTAGGGCTCATACCTTAACTTCCCACGACGAGACTTGCAATATAATAAGTTTATAATGTGTTTTAAATCAAAGATTGAATTTTATCAATGATGAAATTTGCAAAAGTACTATTTAGTTGCAAGGCATATCACCAAGGGTTTGATGTTTATGTACTCTATAAATCCCTGATATCTTGTAATTATTTAGGAAGCGCGAATAGTCTGGGGTTTGAATGGTTTTCAATCATTCTTTAATCTTTTCCCGCGATAAAGTAAGAATTCTTTAGATTTGAAAATACGTTGAACCGTCAATTTTTAAGGTCACAATTTTTATACATGAGATGTATAGAAAATGAGTGATACCGTATTAAATAACTTAGTTGAGTAAAGTTTTTATTAAAATTTATGATACAAAGATGTATGCATGCTTCTTCGTACATATTTGTCACGTCAAATATAAATACCCTTTTAACATAAGTTGTTTCCATCCAATTTGAAAAAACTCTTGTATTTGCCTTTTACATTACGTGAGACGTAGTTAGATTGCAAATCCAAGGTGATTATACACTTTTCGTGAGATGTTGGTGTTACATAATCATAGTTCTTGATTGGACGACTTAATCAAGGTAAGCGGGTGAGACCTTATGCTCGAGGCATAGATGGGATGAAACATGCTTACTAGCATACTAATGTAATAAGATAAGTCTTATAATGATCTAGGAATTGCACCGGTGGCAATTTTCGTCAATAACCTTTTGAATACACCATTGCTAGAGATCATTGATGTGATGTTCGGTAGTCAAGTTCGATCCTATGTGCCTTAGATAATTAATTGTTTTATAGATTTAAACATTGGTAGTTATTTTCATCAAAAATAATTATGAAAATCCTAAACTTGAACTATACTATGTTTTTGCAGAGCACTTTGCCTGTCTAAAACATAAACCTTGCGTCTTTCAGGTCGGTGATGTTTTGAAATAGAAAATATTTCTGTTCAATTACAATGATTGGTTTCGTTCCCATTTAGCCAAATGGTCTTAAAAAGAGTTTGAAAAGAAACTTTTTTGTTTGTCGTTGAACGAGCCTATTTTCCCTACCACTTGCCGATTCCGAGTAACTTTGTAGTGAATGTGGTTTATGATGCCTCATAATGAGGTTGCTTTCTTAGCTCAGAAGATGACTCCCGAACTACATGGACAGCTTGAAAATTCCTCACCTTATGAAATACTTCAAGAGCTTAAATCCGTGTTTGAGAAACAAGCTGGAGTGGAGCGGTTTGACCTAATCTAAACTTTTCATGCTTGCAAACAAGAGGAGGGAAAATCAGTTAGCTCATATATACTTAAGATAAAAGGGTATGTGGAGCAACTAAAATGTATTGGTTATGTGTTCCTACAAGATCTTAGTGTTGGTCTAATCATGGCCTCACTAGTAACTTTGCTGGATTTGTAAGGAACTACAATAAGCATAACATGGGGAAGACAATTGGTTAACTACATGCTCTGCTTATTGAGTATGAGAAAGGTTTACCTAAAAAGGCTGCTACACCACAAGTAATGGCGATTCAAGGTGGTAGAATCCAGAAAGCCAATAAGAAATCGCTTAATGCTAAAGGAAAAGGTAAAGGTAAAAGCAAGGGAAAGGATAAAAGCTATATTCCTAAGCCTAAAAACCCTAAACCTTATGCTAAAGAGCACTCAACAAAGGATGATGCCTGCCACCACTGCAAAGAGGTGGGGCATTATAAGAAGAATTGTCCTGCTTACCTTGCTGAGTTGATTAAGAAGAAGAAGCAAGTTGGCACTACCAGTTCTTTACTTCACTATAGAATTATTTTCTTTTCTTAATAAATTCTGAGTGTATGACACTGGTTGTGGTACTCATATTTGTAACAAAAAACAAGGTCTTAGAGGGGAAAGGAATCTGAAACAGGAGCTCTCAATTGGCGTGGACATGCGTTTCGGCACAAGTAGAAGCTGTAAATCTGTAGATGGTGGGGGGGGGGGGGGTTGAATACGTTTCCTTTATAAACTTAAAACTTTTATATCAGATAACCAATCAAGTTTATACTACAATACTATACTAAAGAATAACAAAACAAAGTGTATATCACACAACCAAAATATACCACAAACATAGAATGCAATGCGGAATGTAAATAAAAAAGCGAAAAAGGCAAAATAAAAATGGTAAAGCTATAAGTAAAGAAATGAGCAAACGGACAACACGATGATTTATAAAGTGGTTTGTTGTAACACCTCCAAAAACACAACCGATCGAAATACCAACTTGGGGTGCTACTTTCATAGCATAAAGTACAAGTTACAGAACACGACTCTAAGTGAGACGTTTTAAAAAGTCAACTATTCGATAATTTTTATAAAATATCAGAGTTACAACATGTCTCATTTATAATGTATTGGAAAACATTGTCAAAACATTTATTGAATGGTACTGAAATTATAAAGCCTTCAAAAATATTTATATAACGGGCCGATATAAGGTAAATAGTAAGACGTCATAAGATAGACGTAAGAGGGCGAAATCATAGCCAAGTGTTAAATACTCATTATCCAATGTAATAGTAACATAGATGCAAAAGAGAGCTTATAAGGGAGCGGGAGCATGCGCGCAAGTAGATATCGACAACGGTGAAAGACTCTGAATTTTTTATTGAAAATAGTTATAGTACCAGGTTTTTGAAAAACGACCTAGTTCACCTATAAATTAAGCTCTTATACCACTTGTAACACCCCCAAAATCACAGACGCAGCAGAAAGACAACCATTATCGATAATTATTTATAAAGTTACAAGTTAACAGAAACCACTCTAAGTTAGACCGTTTAGAAAAGTCCAATCATTCGAATAATTTTTATAAAATAATCAATTTACCTAATAGGACCCATTATAATGTAATAGAAAACATTTTCAAAACATTTTTCGAATAGTACTCAAATTATAAAGCCTTCAAAAAAAATATTTGTATCCGCGCGAATCGAATGCTCTCAATGTTCAGCTAGCAATATAATAACCGAGAAGCAATGAAGTAGTAAGTACTGAAGTTAGATCGATAAATGAAAAAAGTCAACCAAGAACGTCAGAACGTCAAGTATGCCTAATTATCAAACTACATAATAAATCATTTTTTTTGGAATCATCACCCAAACTCTATGCAAAATTTCAGCAATTGAATCTAAGAAACAAAGAAGTTGTTTAAAATCTTATGAAAAGGAACTTGGGGGCTGAAGTTAAAGTGTTATTGGAAGAATTTGATTGTGATTAAGATCATCTAGGAGTTATGGTCTTGGTCTCTTGTTGGGTTCAAACCAAACACGCCCCATAGGGAGCGTGTGTGTCTTCCATTATTCTTGATTATTATTCTAGTGATAATTAGGCATACTTGACGTTAATTTTTTTTTCCGTCGTACTTGTTGACTATCTGCAATTTACGATCTTAACTTCAGTACTTACTACTTTCATATGACTTTTCTCGGAATTATTATATTGCTAGCTGAATCATTGTGTCATTCGATACGCGCGGATATAAATTTTTTTTTTGAAGGCTTTATAATTGAGTACTATCCGAAAAAAATGTTTTGAAAAATGTTTTATCGATAATATATAGAATGGGACCTATTGTAAATCTGATATTTTATAGAAATTATCGAATGATTGACTTTTTAAAACGTCTCACTTAGAGTCGTTTTATTTAACTTGTGTTAATCCCAGTTAACTACTAATGATCGAATTCCTTAAGCTTGTTTAAGGTTTAGTTATGCTAGATAAATCTAACACAACTTAATTAAGAAACTTTGTTTGATAATACTAAAGGATTATCGGAAATAAACTTTATATAGAGAAGAATTATTCAATAGAAAACAATAACACAAGACAATATAATCAACAATAAATAAAGCCCAATATTATATTAACAAATAATACGAATACTATCCTAGTATTAGGGTTACAAAACCTTGAAGCTATAACGATATTAAAAAAAAAGATTTCTAGATTTTGATACGATTTGTGATTGTGATGATATCAAACTCTATACCCTAGGACATCCTTTTATACACCAAGGAGTCCTAGTCGATTTACAATATATTCCTAAGACTTAGAATATTCTCTAAGATCTATTCTATAAATAACTAATACTTATCACGTAAGTAATCTTGATCTTAAAGAAATCTTTATTCTTTCTCTGATAAGTCTTTGATCTCTTCTCTGTCAGCATAAACTCTTCTAGCAGTTGTAACTTTTATACCAACAACATTAACTTTCAACACCAACAGTAGTAACTTTTGTACCAGCAACATTAACTGTGTACAAGCAGTATTAACTACTTAGAAAGTTTTCTTCAATCTTCACCAACAGTACTAAGTTACACTAGCAGTACTAAGTTACACTAGCAGTAGTAACTATGAACTAGCAATACTAACTACTTAGCATATTTTTTATTAAAGTTAATGAGCAGCACCAACTTTAGCTTAGCAGCAGTAACTTTAAGATCATCATAAAGTCTTTTAATCCTAACAATCCTCCCCTAAACTTGATATTCTTCTTCAAAATCTCAAGTTTCTTCATTGAAAGCTTCATTAATCACCTGAAGGATGCTTCCAAACACTTCATTGATTCTTGAGCTGTTTTGTGAGAAGATTAAGAAGCTTATATACCATTTTACTGAAATAATCACATTAAAGCTTCTTGTTTAATATATCAGTAATTGTATCAACTGTAAGGGGATATCTCTTTTCTACCAGCATTTGAATATGCATATGTTGCATCCTTAAAGAATGAACTCCACATGAGTAATATATTTTCCAATTAACACTCTGTAATCGCTATTGATTCCTCCATAATACATGAACTTAACCATGTGGAATAAACATTATCTTAGAACACCCCAAGGCAACTCTCTCATAGCCCTCCTCTGGACTTGTTGACCCATGCATTAAATTTTTATTTAACCAGATTTCCACAGTGGTTTCCTAAATTTTCCATGTCAAAGCTTATTGACATAATGACTGAAGACTAAAGTACATCTTTGAACATCTCATCACCCTGCTTATCAAGTAATAGGTTTTTCTCCCTTCTTTATGGATTCTTTGGGTGGTAGTCAACAATGCTAGGAGGCTAGTTGCCAAAGTTAAATAACATCATTGCTACTTCCTCCTTCATCAGATGAACAATTTTCTATTAGCCTATGAATCCCTGCAGTTTCTTTATCTTTATCCACCTTTGCTTCTTAATACTTGTTCTATTGTCCTGCTCATTGCCTGCTCTCTTTGAACTACTCTCTTGTGCTATCTCTGCTTTAGCTTTCTTGAACTCTTTCCCCCCCCCCCACCCCCCCCTTCTACCAACTCATGTCCTGTAGGTCAGACAAAAGGTATTCACTCTTTTCATTGCTTTGTTAAACAATTATTGAATATTGGCAAATGACTTGTTCTTTAAATCTTTAGGCTTCCATCCTTCCATATTTTTTAGATAAGTACACCATGAAACTCCTTTGTAGCGCTTGTTTGGTGGTCTGTTCCTCTTCTCATCCTGCTCTCTTAGCTGGCAAAATGTTTTCTTCTTTGCTCTAAGAATTTATACAAATATCTTGCCTTTCTTCATCAGTCCATTCTTCTGTCTAGAGGTCTTGCAGTCTATGAGCCAACTGATAATCAGCTTCAACTCTAGCCTGAACATCATCCCAAGCTATGTTACTTCTTCAATTTGTTGAGCTTTTTCTCTTTCAAGCACTTCTTATTCTTCTATCTTGCACTAGGTAGCCTTGAAGGCAAGTTCTTCATCAACACCAATAGATCTTCTTTAACAATTTTCTTCACAGGTTCTGGTTCAACCATTTTGCCTTTAGAACTTTTATCTTGAGACATTAAGTTAGATGGTGTTATGAAGAAACTGTTGTGTAAAGTACTTCCGCTGTGTCATTGAATAACAATCCTTTTACCTGTGTCTTGTGCTAACAGCTGTAATTGTTGTAGACAGCAGTTATTGGTGGTAGTTTAGCACTTTAGTTCAGCAAGTTCTATTAGCCAAAGTAATCTCAATCATTAGTATAACATTGTTTTAGTAGTAGCCAGCACTAACGTAGAATTGTACTTGGAACTTTAACAGCAACTTTACATTCAACAACTACCTCATCACCAACTAAGTCATGTACTCTAAACATATCTGTATCAGAATCAAAATGAGTACTAACTAAGTTAATTCCTGCATCATCATCAATATCAACTATCCTCCCCTGTTTGGATGCATCCTCCTCACCTAAACCTTCTTCATCAGAGGATTCCACTCTTCTAGACAAACCAACCTTGTATAATATTTTAAGCCCATGATTTTCTTGACCTTCCTTTCTTCTCTTATCTTTTGAACCTTCTTTTCGCAAACATGTAATATCCTTAGCTTAGAGTCTATTTTCTCCAGATCAATAACTCTGATTTCGGCAAAAGTATGGTACATAATTCCATTAATTCCTTTAGTTTCAGACTATCCTCACCAATTAAAAGTGTGTTACCTCTTATGAGTAGTGGATCATTGGAAAGTTTAGATACATTCTCAACCTAGTCTGAGCAATTGGATCCCTCATGGTTCTTGCACCAAGGCCCACTACTTGAACTAGTTTTCCTGGGAAAACTTATTTCATTAGGTGTTGCCTTAGATGGGTCCCTTATTGATGTGAAACCCCTATCCATGCTCTGTCATTCTAAGCTAGTATCAGTAGTGGCGGCATCCTCTTCTTCCAAACGTGTCATCCAACTCACATAGACAGCCTCATCAGCAACATTGTCTGTAGGACACTAGACTGAGGTATCTCAATTGTTCTATCTCTTGCTCCTATGGTTTTTTGTTTCTTTTGAGGTTGAGATGTTGATGTTTGAATAATGATTGGTGTGTGATGGGGATCAGTTTGCATTTCTGAACCTTCACCACTTCCTTATGATCTTGTACCATCATAGATTGGAATAAATGATTGTTTCCCTTCCATAGAAAAAAACCTTTTCCAACCCTTCTCATATTCCTAAATATCTTCTTAGTGTGAGAGGGTGCAATGTAAATTTTCTTTGTGATAGGCATCCCTTCAAGTTGTTGATTCACAAACAACTTGTACAAACTTTATACATCAAAAATTATTCCCAGACACGATTATCCAAGTCTTCACTCATACATTCAAAATATACTTTGAAAAAGTAAACTTCGATTTAAGCTAAAACAGTGATTTGCATAAGCCCAATGTGATGCTACTAAACTCATTCCCTGCAGTAGTCTTAGAACTAAGGCATTGTAAATAGTATGAATAAAGGAATATCCATTGATGATGAAAAGAATGCCTTGTAAAAAGTAAGCTTCTGTAGAAATTTTCTCATACCTCCATCCTGTAAGACCTTAAAAATGGTAGTATATGGCAATAACATCCTACCTACCTCATCTATCCATTTTGAAGGTCTCTTCTAACAGATGCTTCAGTAATGATAATCTTTTTCCCATCTACTAGGGCTTATAACTGAACTTCCCCATTAACCGTTTTCGCCTTGACATTAACACAAACTGTTCATAGCAAGATGTATATAAAGATAAGTATTGACGTTTTAAAGCAAACTTTAAAATGGGGAGGAGATTCATAAAATCTACTATTTGTTCAAACCTATCACTTTTCTTCGTGGTATAGACAAAAACGCCGACATTTTTGATGAGTATCAGCAAACTTTAGTGGATGTCATTTGTGTTGCGGTGTATAAGATGATGAATGATGAAATTGAGTTAGGGTTTGTGATTAGAGAGTATATGAAAGAGTGAAATCGATTAAATGAGTGATTAAAACCCTTAATCGAAGTATTTATGAAAATACCCTCAGCAGCATTATCGGTTCTTATCTAGCATAGTAACACCAGGCAGTAGGTAAGTTATAACCTAACAACATTCACTTTCATCAGCGATAGTAAGTTATGCCATAGCCATTACAATTTATGCCATGGCAGTACATAACTTAATTGGCCTAGCAGCATTAAGTTTATCCTACAGTATTAACTTTTGAGTCACCAGTATTAACTCCAATTCCCTTCTAAACACTCTGTCTGTTTTTAATATATTCAACTCTCTTTCTGTTTTTCAACTCACCACTTCTCTCAATTCTTTTACTCACCAAAACTCTCTGTCTGTTTTTATTCTACACATCTCTCTTTCTGTTTTTCAACTCACCACTTCTCTCAATTCTTTTTCATTAAGCTTTTTACAAATGTTGGACCACACAAATCCATGTGCAACATATGTAAATGGTTGGCGAATGAACTTGACTTTTTTTAGACATACAAGAAGCTCTATGTTGCTTTCCCTTTTGACAAGCAACACAGGTTTGATTATTTCAAAAAAGTTTAGGAAGGTAAACCTTCTTACAAAGTATTCCCTTAACCAGTTTATTCATAGTCCCTTGAAATTTTATGTGTCAAAGCCCTCCTATGCCAAAGTGTAATTCATTAATGTGGCTTTGCATAGAGACAAGTTAGACCTCCATTTAGGAACAATATTCTTTTAAATCAACACTATTCATTTTGTTCTTTCTAAGAACTATAAGTAAAACCAAGATTCTTCATCATTAACTAAGTTTGGAGATAAAACAATAACATTCCAGTTCATTAAAGAGCAAACTATTCTTTTTGTCACACATTTGTTGCGAGCACAAAGAGGTTAAACTTTAACTCTCTTACAAAATACACATTTTTAAAATCTAAATTACCAGTTTTGATTGTACCTCTGCCTGTGATTTTCCCTCCTTTGGGGTTACCGCTAAAGGCAACATATCCTCCATCAATTTCTTCAAAGTCATTAAGATAGGACATGTTCCTTGTCATGTGCCTTAAGCATCCACTGTCAATCACTCCTTTCTCCTGCAAATCTTGCTGTGGATTGCTCTGCACATAAGATAAGAAAATTAGTCTCTTTTGGGGACCCAAGCCATCACAGACTTGGATCTACCTTGTGTATCAATATAATCAAATCTTTTAAATATCATTGATGCACTGTTGTGTTTGGAAACATGGTCTATAACTTTAGTCTTTGGTTTCCAAACCCAACAAGCTGAGGCCTTAACAGCATTAACATGATTTCCCTTAACAGTATTAAGTACTAATTTTGGCCTAGTAGTATTAACATTGTTACCCTTAACAGTATTAATCCTTTGATTAGAATTACTATGTTTAAAAGCTGTGTTCTTATTAATAGGCCTCTTAACAGTTGAATGTGCTATTTTTGAAAGATTTGACATTGGTCTAGCACCATTCACTGTTGTTATTGTGTGAGCAGTATTAACTTGTCTAGCAGTAGTAAGTGATACTAGGCCTGAACCTCATTATTAACAGCTTTTGGAACATGTAGCCTTTTGAGGACTAAGGGTTTAGTCATTTTCTAGAAAAAAATTCCTAGTGATTCACCCTTGAGTATAGTTCGCCTATTTGGTATTTACCATATTAAAGATTGTCGTTGATGTTATCACAATCATACTGCAGGTGATCAAAACTTCCACACACATAGCAAGCTTTGTTAATCATCTCAAAATTACACCCTAATTTCTTTTGAGACAACATGTAATTTGCCTGTTTCTTTGGGTTTCCTCTAAGACTATGTGTGTCAAGCCTATTTTGATCCACTTTGTTTAACATTGTTTTTCTAGGAGATATTACATTCTCTTTAGTTTAACGTAAACTCTATTATTTACAAACTAGTTTAAACATTTTGTCTCTCTATCTTAGGCTTTGACTCAGCTTCATCCTCACTATCTGATATCCAATCTTTAATAAGTGGGAGACTAAAGTTCTTCCTTATAACCTTAGGCTTGTCTGCACTAGCCTTAGTTTCACTAGTCTCAACTACAGGCTTTTTAACTGTAGGCTCAGTAACTATAGGCTCATTCATAAACTCTTCTAGACTAGAGAATAAAAAATCATGTTTGGGAGGCATAAAGTTTCCTGTATAGGGAGGTGGAACAACATTATACCCTAAATCTGTTTTGCACTTATCAACTATCTAACAGTCTATTAGTTGCTTATGCTTTTAGATGAATTCTCAAAATTTTCTACTGTTAGCTGAATTTCATCTTTTTGTTTTTGAGCAAATTCCATCTTCCTCCTAAGCTCTGTAATGGCTACTTCTCTTAAATGAATCTCACATTTTAAGACCTTGATATCTTCCTCATAAATAGACTTATTTTTCTTATAAACTAGAAGTCTTGCTTCTACAGACTCTAAACCTGTTTTATAAGCAATAAATTTAAACTTAGATGTCTCTTAAAGTCCTTATAATAGTTGTTCATTTTGTTCTTTAAGAATTTTAACATTTTCCAAACAAGATGATGAACAGTTTGAATCAGTAGATACCTCAGAGTTAGAACTTGTAGAAGAGTAAGCCATGAGTGCAAAGTTAGTTGGACCTTCTTCTGATTGATCACTCTAATCATAACCAGAACCATCACAAGACACCAAAGCATTAGAAGTAGTTATCTCTACTGGCACAACCCTTCTTGTGTTCTCCTTATTCCTGTTTTCTTGGTTCCTGGAGCCCTACACTCCCTTGCAAAGTGTCTCCTTTTGTAGCAGTTGTAACACTCCACCTTGGACTTATCAAACCCAATGGTCTCATTACCATTAACAGTAAGCTTTCTTCTAGTGTTCTTCAAGAATCTCCTTGCCCTCATTGTTAGCATAGCCATCTGCCACCTCAAGTCCATCTCTTCTAATCATCAGGATTAATTTGTTGCAAGTCCTCATTGTTAAGTTATGGACTGTGTGGTTGACTTGCAAAGAAAGCACAGATAACAGCATCACTTAAGTTGTCAATTGTTGTTGAGTTAACAGCAGTAGCTTGATTGCTAGCAGTTGTAGCACCATGAGCAATATTAACTACTCCATTTATACTGCTAGTGTTGTTTGAGGACACAAAGGCTACATTTTGTGTGTTTGTGCTTGAGTTTGATGTCCCTTTGACCTCTGGTTCATAGATCTTTAGGTTGTTATAAAGATCATCCAAGCTTAATGTATCTATCTTAGGCTTGTTCCTCCACACAATGGTACGTGTGTTCCATTCTGGTGACAGACTTCTTAAGAACTTCTGATTCACATCTTTTTGTGAAGATACTTTCACAATGAATTACAATGACTAATAAGGCTTTAATGCCATAATCAAAGGTTTTTGATTCTCAAGACCCTCTAAGCTAGAGGCAATAAAATTTCATACTGTTGCTTTAGAAGATTGATCTGAGTATCTTTTAGTGCAAGCCATTCCCTCCAAGACAGCTTCTTATTAGCCTGCAGTAATAGACTTGGATATTTGAGGATTAAACTTCATAGATGGTCATTAGGGATGCCCATCAATTTAATATTTTTAAAGTGCTTCTTGCCTTCAGTCTAACCTCCTTTGTGCCTTTTCTTTAGCAGTTGAAGGAGCAATTATGTCTTAACACCTTCAATAAGTTTTGTTATTGGAGGTGCATTTACATTCTATGATTATATAGAGGAGGTAAAGAATCAACACTGGATGTACTGTTCCATCCTCATCCTTCAAAGCTCATACTCACCTGGTTTGAGCATAGGCACTTTTGATGCAGCCACCATATGTACTGAGTCTTGATCTATGTCTTCTTAACAAAGTTTCTCAAAGCAACAAGCTCTGATACCACTTGTTGATCCAACTTCAATGGATCTTAAATTCCTTAGCTTGTGTATGTTTAGTTTGACGATTAAAATCCTACATAACTTATGATAGAAACTTTGTTTGATAATACTAAAGATTATGCGGAATCTAATCTTTAATATAAGAAGAATTCTTCAATGAAACAATAATTTTAATGAACATACAAATTAACAAACAAAAACTTCAATATATTAATACAAATACTTTAACTAGTATTAGGGTTACAAAACCTTGAAGCTATGAACAACTCTATGAATGACTCGTTTTGATACATAGAATTCAATACCCTTAGGACTCCTTTTCTACACCAAGGAGTACTCAATAGGAATTACAATATTTACCTAAGTAATCATAATCTTCTAAAACAAATAAACTATACGTATCTTTTACAAAAATATCTCATACATATCACATAAGCAATCTTTATCTTTTCTCTGAGTAGTCTTTATCCTTTCAGCAGTTGTAATCTTTCAGTAGTTGTAACTTTATACTAGCAGTATTAACTCAAAACACTAGCAGTAGTAACATATACACCAGCAACATTAACTTAGCAGCAGTAACTCTAAGATCATCAAGAAGTCTTTTTATCCAGAATACGTGTTATCTATGTTTTTTTCTTCTTGTTTAGACAACCTCATGTTTAAGCAAGATTAATAGGAATGACATATCTAGAGACCTTCTTAACGCTTTAATAAAAATAAAAGTGTGTATATATAATGGTTATTTTGGACCTATTTTATACATGCCCCACCCCATTAGTTATATGATAATCGTGCATATCTAAGTGTTCATCCAACCATCTCTTTCCCTCTCTAAAACCCAAAGTGAATCCTATCATACATGTGTTAAGATATTCTACACTATCGTTCTTTGTTCGTGATTAAAACGTGACCAAAAAGTTTTTGTATTTTTAGCAAATGCAAAAATAAATTTAGATGTCCTAAAATGTTAAAAGAAATTGTTTTAAAGTCATCGTGATTCTTTTTAGTATCGGGATTGATTTAAGTTTCGCATTGTTTTTTATTTTCCGTTAATTCTAGACGTAACCTAAAATTTCACGTTTTAAACAAACTTTATCGAGATAAATGAAATAACTTAATAAAATAAGTTTATTAGGATGACCCAAGGTATTTAGACATAAATTAACTTATTGTCTTACCGATATGCGTTGGTGACGTTTTTTTCGCTGTGTGCGGGAAGATTTCCTGGTAAGTGATATAAATGTGATTATAGGCATTTAGGAAATAGAGGTATGAATCAAAAGTGATTCATTGATATAGGAATTTAATATTCAATAGTCAGTTATACTGTAACCGTTTAGCGTAATAGAAGTCAACAAAAGTCAACTAATGAGTTTTGCTATAGAAATTTGATGAACTCAAAGTATGTAGATATAAAGTCATAGTACTTTAGAATACTATGACCTAAGAAAAATCACCGGTTATCACAGTCTAACTCCCTTAAAAGAATTTCGCCCCGAAATTCAACTTGAGTTATTAGGTGTTGTGGTGAAGGCAACAAGAGGTACAAGTGTTTAGTACGATGTACCGTTTCCATTTGTTCGATCAGCTTCTCAAAATGAGGTTTCCATTGGTTCTCTAATATGACTTAGTTCTAAACGCTAGCTTGGATATTTTCAGAGGTGATGAATGTGTTATCCTAAATATCTAATCCATAACATAACTAATAAGCATACCAATAAGCTACATATGTCGAAGCAAATAAGAGAAAAAGAAGAAAAGAGAAAGAAGTTTAGAGAGAGAAAGTAAAGAGAGAAAGCTAGAGAGAAGGAAGAGAGTTGGATGACTACTATGGAATCGTAGAGGGGGTGAATACATTTCCTTTATAAACTTAAAGCTTTTGTATCAAACAACCAATCAAGTTTATACTATAATAACTATACTAAAGAATATCAAACAAAGCATATCATCACAACACAATATATAACACAAACATAGATGCAATGCGAATATAAATATAAAGCGATAAAGGAAAATATAAATGTAAAGCGATAAGTAAAAGAAAGCGTAAACCGGACACGATGATTTATAGTGGTTCGGCTACGAAGCTCCTCTTCGCCCTACTCTACTCCTCGAGTACCCAACTTGAGAGTTACTTTACTAAATCAACAAGCTCCTTTTAGGCAGAGAAAACCATACAACGTCGCTTACACTTTATCCGGTACTAAGCTAAATACCGAGTCCTACTTCGAGGTAGAACCAACCTAACGTCGCTTACACTTTATCCGGTACTAAGCTAAATACCGAGTCCTTCTTCGGGTGCAACCAAACCCATTATGTTTTATGGCCCAACATAACAAACCTTGTGTTTTATGGCCTAAACACATAAACCACCTAACATCTAGTTTGTTGTATAATGATTGATACACAAATGTGTATAATGATGATCCAAGACATAATTGTTAATTGGATGTAAAAGCCTAATCTAAAACATCAAGATCACTAAGCATGATGTTGTTGATGAAGATGACAAGTCTCTTGGCTTGTTGTGATAGATCTTCATATATGTAGGTATGTGGTGGATGATGATGGCAAGATCTCTAAGCTTGCTTGAATGGAGGATCATGTAGAATCATGCTTGCAACAAATGAAAGTTAGAAGCATTATGATCAAGGGTTATTGGGGTTTTGATGATACGATTAATTTTGTTTTTACATTATAAAAACTTGTTTATAATGATCATAAATGTGTGTAATAATGTGGAAGAAAGGTTGTGAAAAGTTAGCTTTAAAAGAGAAGAAAAAGGGTGGTATTTATAGAAAACCCAAAACTTGACCGTCAAGGTACTATGGATCCAAGGATGGTGGATCCGTCTGCCTATTTAGGTGGATCCGTAGATTCCACTAGCCAATTTCAAAATTGTTAAAAATCTTTTCAAATCTTTTTAAATCTTTTGCTTAAATCCTTAATATACTTACAAAATCTAGTTAGATATTGTTCTAGAAGGAAAATCAAGCTTAACATTAAAATGGTAAGATTTGCTAGTTATGCAAATATCTTGTAAGATTTGTTTCCAAAAATGGATAAACAAGAATAATTAGTTTTGTCTTTATTCTCTAATTATTTTGTCATATTATCTAATATGTCTAGACATGTTTTAATCTTCCAAGATTGTTTCCTAATATGGAAGATCTTGTCTAGTTAAGTTAGTGATTAATTTTGTCCTATTGTCTAATATGATTAATCACATAGTTTGTTAAATGGGTTGATCATAATGCAACTTAACAAACATATTCATACCTTTTGTTGAAGCATGTGTAGACTCGAGACGTCGAGAGGTGTTGATGAATGTATGTGTTGATGAGTTATGATCACGTGTAACTTGCACATTTTATGTTATGTATTACAAGTTACTTGTTTGTCATTATTAAAACCAAAGGACTTGTTTAGTTTAAATATCGTAATATTTGCACTAACAATCTCCCCCTTTTTGATGATGACAAATATGTAAACTTGTAACATAGTAAAATTTAAAAGTTACTCGTTTACACTTCCTTCTCCCCCTTTTGTCGAAACAAAAAGGTGTATGCTCCAATCCTTTGATCCTTCTCCGTTAACACTCTTCCATCCCTATTGCCGAAAAGGGCGTGTCCTTGGAGTTAAACTTTGTTTCTCCCCAGAAAGGCGAGCTTGCATCATCCCTAGTGAAGTTATACTTCAATCTTCATCTTCTAAGCAACTTTGAGCTATCTACATTGATGCCCTCGAGCTCCCCCTAGCTCCTTGCACTCCTATGATTATTGACCTTGGTTGCTAATGAATCCATGGATCAAATTTCTTACAAAGACTTAACCTACATCAAGGGTTAGTTTTGTGCAACATAATATATATATATATATATATATATATATATATATATATATATCATGAAGCAATAGGAGAAATATATGATAAAGAGGCATCAAGGTATTATCGAAAACCTACAAAAAAATGTTAGTGCGAAACTAGATACTCCATTGGACGAGTATGTACAACTAAATGTATACAAGATGCACTCTCTAAGTGCTTGTCGAAAGCTCCCCCTTGTTTGGGACACCAAGGAATTAAGTTATGGAAGTATACTACAAAACAAAGTTAGTAGACAAGCGCACATATACATAATAATGATGATAGTTATGTATGTAACAAAAAGTAGATATAGAAGAATAGTATTTTGATCCTAAGGTTTAAGATAATGTGTAGGAGCAAGTAGCATAACTAATAGATAAAGTGCTAAGGGTTAAAATCAAGAAATTTCAAATTTTGGCGTCTGCTAGGGACGCATCTACCAAAAGCACTGACGGATCCGTCGATCCCAGAGACCCTCAAAAATAGGCAGAACCCAGTTTTGTAGCCATAACCTAAAGCACTTAGCATGTAAACACTTAAATCATGAACAATAGCAAGTAAGGGTCCAAAAAAGATAACATACCAAGTCATAAAGATGTTAAGCATCATGATAGCAAGTGTCAAAAATAATAATCTCACATAGTAAGATAGCAAAATTATTAATTATGATATCAAAAGTACATATAGTAAAAATACATATAGTAACAGAAATCATAAAAGAGATCATGATAGCAAAAATACATATAGTAATATACTATCGGGGAACATCATATGCATGTCTTAGGTATGAGTACTCTAAAGTATGACACTTTCAAGAAATGTTGAAAACTAGACACATGCAATTTTATTTAAAAAAATAAAAACCTAGATAAAAAGAACCAAGACACATGCTCGATGACTAAGACTCAATTGACACCAAATTTATCCAACCAATCACACAACTTTTATAAACGATAACATAATTTGTTTATAGTTTGACACACCATTGTTATGAGAATGACTTCGTCCAAGATGTCATTCGGATAAGGAGTTCTATCATTTTTAGAATGACATGTTCCTTAAGAAATCATTATCTACCAAAGATGATGATTTGAGTTTGGATAGACTTTCGTCAAGGGTTGTAATGAGAGATTCCTAAATTCCTCAAGGTTTCTTTGTTAAGCATTATGTATGCTTTTCATGTGTGGGGTTCTAGGAAAAACATTGTTGTAAGACTTTGGGTCGAACTAAATGTTGATGATAAGGGTGATATGGAAAAACATGATTTGAATACGTAGTGTGTTTGATTTGCTGAGAAGACATATTCTAAGTATGTTCTTAGAAGAAAAATAATAATAATAATAGTAAAATAAAATAAAAATTATGACATGTAAAAGTAAATTGATGTCAATGATATTTCAATACGTCATGTCAACATATATACTCGAAAGTAGTTATATTATGACAAGAATAAATATAGTGAAAAATGATATGCACCTAGAAGTAAATGAAAATGGTTCCATATAATGGAAAGTGGGGAAGGATGAGCGAGAACAAAGAGAAAAGGTGTTGAGCTTAAGGTTGGTAAAGACGGTTTAGAATAATATATCATTTGTAATAATAATGACAAGAGTGATTGGGTTGCATGTGATCCTAATGTAACAAGTGCATTGTTGGTTGTCAATGTTTACGAATAAAGGTGGATATGTGAGACGAGGTGGTAGTTCTTTCTTGGTGAAAGAAAAATGAAAGACACAACAATGTGGTGACTCAATAACACTTGAAGATTGAATGTTCTTCACTTGCTAGTAAAAACAAACTAAAAGACTCAATTGTGAAAAAAATGAAAGGATCACTTGTAATGGTTATTGGATAAGTGTGGAATGTTCTTGAGGAGATAATTTATTTGGCATAGGAGTTTGCAAGTGAGGACAAACATTTGTTGGTAAGGGTGATGATGTTCTTCAAGTGAAGATTGTGTAGTTATATGTTTTGAGTATCATGTTTATGAGGATTAAAGTTTGTCGAACTAAATATTACTATCAAGAGTAAGGTACAGTTGTAAGGTTTGAGTGTATGGTTGAAGTGTTTCATGTGAGGTTTGGGT
>BQNB010074041.1:0-31919 GCA_026074375.1 Tanacetum coccineum
TTACCCTGTACAAATGCGAGACAACAATTAAAAGATTTCCAACAATATTAAACCAATGAGTCACATACCTTTGCATCCGACATGACAAAATCCGTACTGACATAACGGCCGGTAACAGTGTGCACATCCCAGGTACGACAAATCATGACATTAATCGTTCCAGTAAGACCTTGTCTAAGCTCATCCAGGTACAACTCAGATGGCGGCCGTGCCGTCTTATCAGCTGGAGGAAGGTTTCCCTCAGGCAGCGCATTCTGATCATTAGCAGCCATATTCTTTGCGGTTTTATTTTAGTTATGCAGGTCTAGCAAGATAGCATGAAATTTATACCACAATGCAACTCCTATCATACCTGCAATAACTCTTATAACTCCCAAGGCTCTCCAAGTTCCAGCATTTATGAATAATTATAGACTTTCATCAATGGAGAAAGATGTTACAATGAGGAGCCTTTACTCTCGATCACCTGGAAGGTCAGGAAACTTAATGCAGTAATCATTACGCCTGCACATTGAATTTAGAAACTGGGTCTTTATATATAATAGATATTACTCCGTAATAGTTAATGTTTTTTTAATTGATCCAACATCATGATATAACCAACGATTAAATACCAACAAGTTACACAAAATTAATAAACACCTATGTTTACAGCATAAAGTTCACTCAAATAAATTTAACCATCTAAAAGATAATGCATAACTATCTCAAATGTATAAACATAACTTCTGCCGTATATATAAACCTAAAGGGACAAAGAAAATTATATACCAAGAATCACTACAAGAAAAAGGGGAACAGGTGATGGACTTTTCCCTGGTGACATTTGTCGCTGGGAAATATGCACTAAACGACAAAAATATATCCTACTTGGCACCAATTCTCGTAGAAAATTTAGTCAAAGTATTCTGAACTTTTCCCCGGTGACATGCCGCCGGGGATACGGTCGTTAAATTTTTACTAAATATTTTTACGTAAAACGTGATGGGAAATTTTCCCGCTTACTTTTCCCCGGCGACATGTCGCTGGGGATTCATTTGTTTATTTAAAAAAAGATAATTAGTGTTAATTACGTTTGCGGTGACGTGGACAATATTTTCCCCAGCGACATGTCGCTGGGGATACCTATTTGGACTTCTAAGTTGCGCAATTGGGCTTCTGGTTTGGGCTTTCGTATTAGGAAATTGGGCTTCTGTTTTTTTTGGACAGTTTCCCCGGTGACATGTCGCCGAGGATAGCCTTTGACTTTGTTGACTTTTAATTCAACTACGTTTTTAGGTTCGTTTCGGTCTGATATTCCGTATATTTTAACAAAAAATATATATACGTTTTTAAGGTGATATCGTTATACATAAACACATTCATATAGTTATACATAAACACATTCATATCATAAAAGTTTAAACAAAGTCTTCACATACAATAAAAAAACATACGAATTACATTGCAAATGACAAACTACTCCAAATCATACGAATTACATTGCACATGACAAACTACTCCAAATCAAGTTTTTCCATTTCATTGAGAACTTCGTGAAATAGTGCAGCCGAATTAACTGTGTGTTGTTCCGGATGCATATGCATCTCCATTGTTGCCTTGAGTACACTTATCTTTCCACGCAAGTGCTTGCAGTTTGAGCACTCTGCATTTCTTGAAGATCCTAGAGAATAGTTTATAGGTGTTGAAGGTCCTGAAGAATAGCTTGGAGGCGTTGAAGGTCCTAAAGAATAGCTTGGAGGTGTTGAATGTCCTGCAGAGTAACTTGGAGTCGATGGAGCTCTAGGAGAACTCATCAATTCACGAAGTCGGGTCTCTTTCCATAAAAAAATCCACATCCAAAATGTTTTGGAGGCTGTTAAATAGTAAAGAAATCAATTCTTTTAACAACTAACCAGAATATTTATATATTACACAAATAAAAAACATGTGATTGTTCACCTTTGATTTTGGACATGCATAGTATAGTTTACCGTAACTCTCAGGTTTATACGATTGTCGGAGAACTACATCTCCTTCTGCACACCTACACGCAAAAGCTTCATGTGGCACCATTTTCACCATCTTTTTGTGGTTGTGATGTTAAGAGTGTGTGATATGTTTGTGGTTGTGATAGTATCTGCTTTTATGGTATAAAAGAGTTTTTGGCGCAAGTTTTTGGCGGGAGTATTTGGCGGGAGTTTTTGGCGGGAGTATAACCATAACATATCGACTCATCCGTTGAACCTCTAATGTATAACCATAACATATCGACTCATCCGTTGAACCTCTAATGTATAACCATAACATATCGACTCATCCGTTGAACCTCTAATGTATAACCATAACATATCGACTCATCTTAACAATGCCTTCAATACAAATGCCCATGGTGCAAAACATGAACACACACCTTAAAAACGAGATTAAACACTCATACACATAAAGGTGTTGACACACCTTAAAAACATATAGATAAAACACATAAACATAATGTTTTTGACACACCTTAAAAACGTAGATAAAAACACATAGAATTAATGTGTTGACATACACAATTTATTCAAAGGCAACATTCCCCTTCAACTTTCAATGAAAAGAATCTTCTCATCACCCCTCTCCTCTACTCCCTTTCCAGGGCCTGCAACCTTTAACCACTCTCGTCCTCTCTGTACTAGCTCTGTTCAAGTACTCAATAGACCTTCCTTGTTCACAACCCAACCAGGAAAGCTTCAAGTCCTTGAGAAACAATTGTTATTCTTCTATGGCAGCACGTACTTCACACTCATATTAATGGATCATCGCGTGCCAGCCTAAGGTCAGCTTCCTTGCCCTCCAGAAATACAAACTCAAAACATCGACCAAGTAAGTTTTGACTGGCCGAAGCTTGCAACATCCATAATCCTTCTCAGTTCACATTTGTTTGTTGTATTTTGGTCTATGCATACGAATACAACTCACGACCCTTATATATATTAGTACATTCCACTAAGAATAACAAGTTGCTATACACCCCACTTTGAAGCCACTTACCCACCCTTTAAATATGTTCTACCCTTAAATATGTGCAGACAACAATTTACACGTATGAAAAATATAAAATATTCAATTGTTAACATGTCCCCTATTAGAATCAGACAACTATTTAAATGCAGACAACTATTTACACAGTAAGGATTTTGTTAGAATGCCACAACTATTTTAACGTACTAATCTAGAATGCAAACAACTATTTACACAGTATGGATTTTGGTTATAGAATGTAAGAACAACTATTTGAACTTCATCTACACCTCCGTTGAACGTCTAATGCACACGATAACATATTGACTCTCCGTTGAACGATCTAATGTACACAATAACATATCGACTCATCCGTTGAACGTCTAATGTACAAGGATAGCATATCGACTCATCCGTTGAACGTCTAATGTACAAGGATAACATATTGACTCATCCGTTGAACGTCTAATGCACAAAGATAACATATCGACTCCTCTGTTGAACGTTTAATGTACAAGGATAGCATATCCACTCATCCGTTGGCGGGAGTATTTGGCGGGGGTATTTGGCGGGAGTATTTGGCGGGAGTATTTGGCGGGAGTTTTTGGCGGGAGTCTAATGAACACACCTTAAAAATGTATTCAAGACATAAGTCTAATGAACACACCTTAAAAATGTATAACCATAACATATTGTCTAATGTATAACCATAACATCTCGACATGTCAATGAACACACCTTAAAAATATAGATAAATGCCAATGGTGTTGACATACACATTTTTATTCAAGACATAAGTCTTCACATAAACCATTTATTACAATGCATTCAATACAAATGCCCATGGTGCAAACATGAACACACCTTAAAAACGTAGATAAACACACATACACTTAATGTGTTGACACACCTTAGAAACGTAGATAAACACACATACACTTAATGTGTTGACACACCTTAAAAACGTAGATAAACACACATACACTTAATGTGTTGACATACACATTTTTATTCAAAGGGCACATTCCCCTTTAACTTTTCAATGAAAAGCAACTTCTTATCAGCCCTCTCCTCTACCCCCCTTTCCAGGGCCTGCAACCTTTAAACCATCTCCTCGTCTCTCTGTACTAGCTCTTGCAAGTACTCAATTGACTTGTCCTTGTTCACAACCCAACCAGGAGAAGCTTCAAGTTCTTGAGTAAACAATTGATATTCTTCTATGGCAGCACGTAACTTCACACTCACATTATTGATCATGCGTGCCAGCCTCCGGTCAGCTTCCTTGGCCCTCCAGAAATACAAACTCAAAACATCTGACCAAGTAGTTGACTGGGCCGAAGCTTGCAACTCCATAATCATTCTCAAGTTCCACATTGTTTGTTGTATTTTGGTTCTATGCATATGAATACAACTCACAACCCTTATATACACAACATTCCACTAACAATACAAGTTGCTATACACCCCACTTTGAAAGCCACTTACCCAGCCTTTAAATATTACCCACCCTTTCAATTGTGCAGACAACTTTTTACACAGTATGGAGATATAAAATATTCAATTGTGTAACATGTCTTTTATCCCACAACACAATCAATTGTGCAGACAACTATTTACACAGTATGAAGATATAAAAATATTCAATTGTCTAACATGTCTTGTATCCCACAACATAATCAATTATGCAGACAGCTATTTAGAATGCATACGAGTACTTGAATACTTGAATAGACCATGTATTTTGGTTTAGAATGCTACAAGATTATTTAGAATGCTACAAGAGTACTTAGAATACTTGAATATACCATGAATCTAATGTGTACAATGATACCATATCAACTCATCCGTTGAACGTCTAATGTATAACCATAACATATCGACTCATCTGTTGAACCTCTAATGTATAACCATACCATATCGACTCATCTGTTGAACCTCTAATGTATAACAATACCATATCGACTCATCCGTTGAACCTCTAATGTATAACCATACCATATCGACTCATCCGTTGAACCTCTAATGTATAACCATAACATATCGACTCATCCGTTGAACCTCTAATGTATAACCATACCATATCGACTCATCCGTTGAACGTCTAATGTATAACCATAATATATCGACTCATCCGTTGAACCTCTAATGTATAACCATACCATATCGACTCATCCGTTGAACCTCTAATGTATAACCATAACATATCGACTCATCCGTTGAACCTCTAATGTATAACCATACCATATCGACTCATCTGTTGAACCTCTAATGTATAACCATACCATATCGACTCATCCGTTGAACGTCTAATGTATAACCATAACATATCGACTCATCCGTTGAACCTCTAATGTATAACCATAACATATCGACTCATCCGTTGAACCTCTAATGTATAACCATACCATATCGACTCATCCGTTGAACGTCTAATGTATAACCATAACATATCGACTCATCCGTTGAACCTCTAATGTATAACCATACCATATCGACTCATCCGTTGAACGTCTAATGTATAACCATAACATATCGACTCATCCGTTGAACCTCTAATGTATAACCATACCATATCGACTCATCCGTTGATAAAAAATACGGAGTACCTATTTATAAAAAATAATTTTAAATAATAATTATATACGAACCGACCGGAACGAACCGAGAAACCGGACCGACCCGACCGAAACGAACAGATTATATATTTTATAAAAAATAATTGTAAATAATAATTATATATTTTATAAAAAATAATTTTAAATAATATATTTTTTACGAACCGACCGGAACGAACCGAGAAACCGGACCGACCCAGCCGAAACGAACCGATTATATATTTTATAAAAAAAATTGTAAATAATAATTATATATTTTATAAAAATAATTTTAAATAATATATTTTTTACGAACCGACCGAAACGAAATAAGAAACCGGACCGACCCAGCCGAAACGAACCGATTATATATTTTATAAAAAAATTGTAAATAATAATTATATATTTTATAAAAATAATTTTAAATAATATATTTTTTACGAACCGACCGGAACGAACCGAGAAACCGGACCGACCCAGCCGAAACGAACCGATTATATATTTTATAAAAAAAATTGTAAATAATAATTATATATTTTATAAAAATAATTTTAATTAATATAATATTAATTATTAAAAACTCTAAAAAAATAAAAAAAATATAGTTTTGATATATTAATAAAACTTTATAATTTTTTAATAAAACTTAATAATTTTTTAATAAAACTTTCCCTGGCGACATGTCGCCAGGGAAACCATGTTTAATTTTTGCAAAAAACCCTTCAATATTTTCGTTATGGCACCATTTTCAGCTAAACGACAAAGTTGTGGTTTTCCCCGGCGACATGTCTCTGGGGAAAGTCGCCAGGGATTTTTGGTAACATAAAGCACATCTGAGTTTTCATCTTCATAACAAAAAACGTAAAAAAAACTTATAACCCACCACTCTTGGCGATTTTTACAGCACCACCACCACAAATTTGACCACATAACCCACCACCTCCACCACTACCACATGACCCACCATCATAACCTCTCACCACAGCACCCACCACCACTCCACACCATCACTCACGAGCACACGAGCACATATATACCAACCACCACCATAATTCGAAGCCCTCTAAATCATAATTCTTATACTTCTAAACCCTCTAAATCATAATTCTAATTATAATTCGTTTTTGGTAAAATAGGTTAATTATAATTCGTTTTTGATTATAATTATAATTTTTGATTTTGGTTTTTGTTTTTGTTAATTATAAAAACAGTTTAATTATGTGTGTTAGAATGTTTCAGAATTTTTTTTCGTTTTTGTTTTGGATAGTTTGGCGAGAAGCAGCCGAGTCGAAGCCGAGTCGACGAGCAGCCAAGCCGAGTCGACGAGCACGACCAGTCGGACGGCTAGTGTGTCAGAAATGACAGCGTAGTCCACATGCAGCGAAGTCAAAACAGATATGTTATTTTTTTATCTTGTTTTGTTATCCCAGGGGGGGTGGAGTTGATATGTCGCTGGGAATGTTTTATTGTGATTCCTAGTGTTAACAACGCAAATCCAAACACTCTTTGACATTGTAAAACGTAAATCCAAACACTCCTTATGTTGATAATTTGATATAATTTGATGTTTGTTCCTTCATTAAATGTATATGTGTTTTAGATTTTAGGATTTTAGTGATTAATTTCAGAAAATCCCCGTCTGAATTTAATCATCCTATAGAAAACCCATCCGAAATTAATTTAATAGAAATTAATTTTGGAAAGTCTCTAGTTTGGGAATGCTTTTTGAATGTTTTGTCTCATTTAGGATATGAATGCGTATAATTGGTTTACTATTTTAGATGATTTCGATAGTGTTTTTCCTTTACTCCTACGAATATGTCTTTAAACACATATTTGGGGAGTTGAGTTGAGGGGAAATGCTGCCAAAATTTTCTCAAATAGAAATCGGTGATTAAGCAATTCATAGATGAGACGAATCATTCAAAGAGTAAGTTAGGATTGCCTTCCATAGTTGCACTAGGTGAACAAAACATCTCGTATTCCTCGTTTAAATGTGTTTAATTAAGTTGCATATAATAACTAAATGTATCGTTAAAATGCAGTTATGGTATTCGATGATAAGATTGGACACTTTTATAGCGTCATGAACCATTATTTTATATCGGTCTTGAAAAATTCATCGATCATTGCAAGCCGTTAGTGAATAGTGCCAGGAAAATAAAATGTCCATGCAAGTCTTGTCGAAATATATTATGGGTACACATCAAACACCTTTCAGACCACATTATGAGACGAGGGCCTGGGACAAGTTTTAAAATATAGGGTGGACACGGTGAACGGTCCACCTATGCCACCGCGTAATAGATACACAAGACAACCTAGATGTGTGACATGTCAGCGTACTTAATGTTTTGCTATATTCACTTCGAATAAAAACACAAATGAAACCAACTCAAGGAGATATTGGTAAGACTAAGTATTACGAACAAGACCTCAAGCTACACGTAACGAGTTTGAAGAGTTATATGCTAGTGCCAACGAGGAGCGGTACCCCGGTTGTGACTATGTGACTCGATTAGACTTTATGGCAAAGTTTACCTATTTTAAGGTTAAAGGTAGATTGACATATTATATATTCAATGAAATGTTAGAGTTTTTCCAAAATGTATTTCCCATCAGTAAAGGATTCAAGCTCCCACCGTCTTACTATGCAATAAAGAAGATATTTAAAATGATCGGGTTAGGGTCGAGTCGATACATGTTGTGAATACGATTATGCTTAATTCGGAGAGAACAATAACAATATTGTGATTTTTGTCGGTGTGTAATAAGAGTAGATGGAAAAGGACAGTAACACACCGGGCGAAGAAAAGTTCCTAAGAAGTGTTGCGTTACTTTTCCGTGCATTCCTAGACTTACACGTCTTGTACAAGTCTAGTCACACTGCAAAGGAAATGATTTGGCATGCTACTGAAAAGTGTACGGAGCCCGGTAAGATGCAACAACCAGGTTGTTTGATGTAGTGCATTGGAAGAAATTTGACACCAAAATATCAGATTTTGCAAACAAGAAACAGAAATGTTCGACTAGGGTTTGGCTGCTGATGGTTTCATCCATTTGAAAACCTTAGTCAGGCCTAAAACATGTGGACGGTGTATTGTTAACAATACTATCTGCCTCCGTGGTTATGTAGAAGAGGAGTTTCTTTTATGCAGACGTTGTTAATTCCTGGCCCGAAATCCTCGGGCAAATCAATGGACATTGATGTTTACTTGAGGCCTTGATTGAGGACCTGGATGGTTTCTATGGGATCGGAAAGGTTTCGAGACTATAGACGTTTGCTTCAGGCCAGAAGTCAATATGAGAGCTGATGGTTTTACTAGACCATCAATGATTTTCTGGCTCAGAAGTAGTTTGTCTGGGTGGATGAGTAGGCAAGGTTATAAGGCAATGGCCATACATGTAATGAAGACACTCAATCAGTTGTCTGTGTTTAAGCAAAACATCATGAGGTTGGCCACAGAAGATTCTTAAAGAAGCCCCATAAATGGAGGCATTCACTTGAATTCAATGGCCAAACTGATAACAGAGATCCTTCTAAAGAATTTAGCCGGGATGTTATCCTGGCTCAGCTTGATAGATTGCCAAAGCGTGTGAAGGGTAAACATCTGAGTTATGTGGGTGTGAAGATAAAACGCAATATTCATGTCGAGCTTAACTGGACTAAATGGTCTATTTTTTACGAGCTTGAGTATTGGTCTTTTGTTTCACTAAGACACAATTTAGACATCATGCATATCGGAAAAAATGTGTTGGAGGCCATCTTGAACACTTTTTTAATGAATGATAAATCTAAAGGGACACCGCAAGGAAGACAAGACTTGAAAAAATATTGGCATCATTTTGAAGTGGCTTGTGGCTCGGCCAAACCAAAAAGGGAAGTGCTTAAAGCTTAAGGCTGTGTATTCTTTCACACCAAAGAACCGAAAAAGGTTTTGTCAGTTCATCAAAGGAGTTAAACTACCAGATGGGTTCGGATCATGCTTCAAGCACAAAGTGACCGATAATGATACCAATATAACGGGCTTAAAGTCTCATGACTGTCATATAATGATGCAACATTTACTTCCTTACGGACTTTAAAATTACTTGCCCGATAAGATTGTAAAACCAATAATCGAGCTATGTTCCTTGTTTAAGCAAATCTGTTCTGCAACTTTGATAAAGGATGACATGTTGAAAGCTCAGATCAAGGTGGTCGATATTCTGTGCGATCTTGAGCTCATATATCCTCATGCTCTCTTTAACACTATGATTCACTTGGTTATCCATTTACTTCTAGAGGCTCTTGAAGGCGGGCATATTCGCCCCCGGTGGATGTTTCCATTTGAAAGATACATGAAGAAGATAAAAGGTTATGTATGAAATAAAGCTAAGCCGGAAGGTTCGATTGCGGGGGGTTATGATGCAGAAGAAGCATTGACTTTCAGTTCTCATTATTTTCGAGATGTTACCACAAAATTTAATCATCTCGACTGCAATATGGACCCCTCTCCCCCAACGTGTCGGTTTTAGGCATTTCGATCGGTATGTAAATCGATTGGTTTATGATCGTTTATTCGGTTTGATGCCCAAGAGTTGAAAAAAGTAAAATGGTATGTACTTCACAACAGTCCTGAGATCGACACGTACCGGTCCCAGTTCAAGAGGTACACGTTTTTTTTATTTTGAAACTTCTTTTTCTTAACTTATCATTTCGACGACTTATTCTAATACCATGAACGTTTTTCAGTTTATTTCCTAACAAAGACATACAAGAAGAATTCCCCGACTGGTTTGGGTCGCAGGTAAACTTAGACTTATTTTGTGTACTTAACTGTAAAAATAACAATATCATATTTTGTGTTCTCTATCTAATCCTATCTTCTTCATTTGATCCATCCAACGTCACGTTAGACAATGACAAGATCCAGGGAGGTTTAGCAAACCAACGAGTTATTCGCTTTGGCTAATGGACCATCATGGACCTCTAATCTTTGTAAAACTCTTGTGTACGGTCGACGGATTGGTGAGGTTATGTCTTATTGCCAACTAAGACGCGATGAACTTCGCACAACTCAAAACAGCGGCATTTGTTCGCCTGGCCCTGACGGAGAAATGTATTATGGTCAGCTTCAAGAAATCCTCGAGTTTAAGTATTTGTTGTTCAAAGTTGCATTGTTTCGAGTTAAGTGGTTTGACACTAGCAACAAAGGACGTAAAGTCAACAAACTTGTCCTTAGAAACAACATTACACAAATCGACTGCAGTCGTTGAGGCATTTAAAGCTGAAACTTTACATTCTCGTAAGCAAGTCAAATCAAGTCTTTACCTTGAAGATAAGACCAAAACCTAGTAGAAGGTCGTTCGAACATGTTAATCATTAAAAAGTTTTCCGACGGGCGGTGTCATCGTGGTATGAGAGACGATCCTGATATCTATACTTTTTGACAAACTCACTAAACTCCCACTTTCTACTAGTTTGAATGACTGGATAATGCGACCTTACTATAGACTGGTCAATCAACGGGGTGTGACCGCACCGCCAGATATCATTGATGTTCCTGACGAAGACGATGATATTATTGATGATGAAAACGCCCTTCCTCCTGATTTAGCAGATTCTGATGTTGAAGACCTCATCAATGTTGATGATAATGGTGTTGAGAAAGTTTATTCTAGTGAAGAAGAAGATTGATCTTGAGTTGTAACTTGCAAAATACACTTATATATTTAAATGAATGAATGAAATTGTTGTGGATTGTTTGATATGTGTATATTTATTTGGATAGGTATGTATTTAGATGTGTGCATGCTTATATTATTTTGTTCATGAATTTCTATATGTTATGCTAATTGTACTTGTACAGATGTCGTCAGCTAATGTTGCACGGTCCCACGGCGGTGACGGTGGCGGTGAGGATCGTCCCCCTCCACCACATGTACCCACCGGTTATGGGGGTTGCTTCGTTAACCGAGGTAAGTATTTCTGGATTATTGTAATACAAGCATAAATTTGGTACATATATTGAACTTGCTTGCCTTGAATTTTTATGACTTTATCACTCACTTGATTTTGCAGGCAAAGGCACAATTTAGGCGGCAGGGGAGCGGTCAGGCTGCATACCCGCGACAAGACCCGGAACCTTTCGCTAAAGGAAATCGCAGAAGCTAAAGGCCCCGTCTCGATCCAATTTGATGTGGGTGACAAACAAACCCTAAACCCTCTCGGTCCCCATGCGGCTCAATGGTCTAACTACATCAGGGAGGTCATTAGGAGTGTGCCTTTGTACTACCCTTCTTGGGAGAAGGTCCCGAAGGAGCGGAAGGCGGCGCTCATTTCAAATATTGGGGTCAGTTATCCTTTTATGTTTATTTCATTATCATGTTCATTTATTTAATTGTGTATATTTAAATAAATTCGTTTATTTATTTATATCATATAAATAAATAAACAAATTTAAATAAATATATAAATTATATCTCTAACTCTGTTTTCGTTTTGTTGTATATGATTGCAGACCCTGTTTGACCTGAGGCCGCACATGGAATCCCCCCGCTGGACAGACATCTACGAAGGCATCAACATGCACTTGCAAAAAGCCTACAATACCAACAAGGCTTCTTTCAAGGCCAAGCATTGGAGGGTAGACCCCCAGACCGGGACTTACGATGTGGAGGCGATCAGGCAGGGACGTCCCGAGGAGATTACAGCGGATGAGTGGGATAAGTACATTCGGTTTTGGAATGATCCCAAGAACCTTGCTCGAGCCGCTCAAAATCGGCAAAACCGGCAAAAGAGCGTGGTCATATCTCGACAGGGATCCCGGTCGCTGGCTCGCCTTCGAGATGAGATGGTAATAAACATTATAATTATTTTACATACATATATACATATATATCTGATTATACGCTTTGGTGTGTTGTGATTTGTCGTTTTTAATTAGTTTCATCTTATATGCGTGTGTATGTACAGAGGCAGAGCTCAGACACTCAGGAGTACCCTTCGCTCATTGACACCTTCTGGCGAACACACACTGTTGACGGGGTATTCCCTAAGGATGAGGACCGCCGCATATATGTAAGTTTTGTTTCAAAACACACTTTAATGAATTATCGAGAAATAATGTAGCAACCCGACTAATATATTTACTATCTTGTGTTTTTGTCACTACATAGGAGGAGATGAAAAAAGGCTTGAGGGCGCTACGGTTGGTACACGAGGATGAATCAATTCGTTTGGCAAAGGGGTAAAGCTTCGTGGCACAAACCCGGTGTGGGTCGGGTATTGCCAGCACGGCTAATCCCGGCCAGTATGCCGCGCCCCCAGACAAGTCGCAACAAGAGCATGCATAGAAAGGTAGACGTTATGATGAGTCCATTCAGAGCGAGTCTCCAAGTACTCGATATGGTTTAAGGAGTTTGAGTCGGGTGGATGCTAGCGTGAGTGGCGGGTGTTGGATGACTAGTAGGGTTGCGATGATGAGGATGCGATAGTGATGATAGTTATTTTATATATTAATTAGTAAAGCTACATTAGTACTTAATGTTATTATGCGACATTTAAAACACTTGCTTCCCTAACCTATTTTATGTTTTATATTAGTTAGTAAGCCCGTATTGTTATGTAACATATTAGTTTAGTAACCCCGTTTATGACTAGGAAACCCCATTTATGACTAGAATCCCCGATTTGTAATTTATTCGATTTGACGATTTAACTTTTTATCTTTGGTTTTGCTACAAGTTGTCATTAATTTGTATTGCGTATCCTTTACTTTGTATTTATGTTTTTGGTACAAGTGTTGATGAGTCTTAACAGGTTTGTAATTTGTAGATTTTTTCCGGAAAAATTCCGAAAAAAATCTGGAAAACGCCTGCTGTGCAGGCTGTATTTAAAAAAAAAAATGCAGACTTTTCCCCAGCGACATGTCGCTGGGGAAACATGATATTAAAAATTTTTAAACGTTTTCCCCAGCGACATGTCTCTGGGGAAAACTGATATTAATTTTTTTTAAAAGTTTCCTCCCCACGACAATTTCCGTCTGTGGAAACTTGATATTAAATTTTTAAACGTTTTCCCCGCTGACATGATCGCTAGGGAAAACGTTTTAATAAATATTTAATAAAATGTTCCCCAGCGACATGTCCGCTGGGGAAAACGTTTTTTAAAAAAATTAATTAACGCTTTCCCTAGCGACAGGTCTCTGGAAAACGTTTTTAAAAATTTAATTAAACGTTTTCCGCCAGCGACATGTCGCTGGGTAAGTGTGCCAAACGCGTGCGACATAGAACTTAGCCTTAAAATGAGTGGGACCCACCTCGTCGCTGGGGATTATCGCTGGGGAAAGAATCCCTCACGAAGCTTCCCCAGCGAGTATTCCCCAGCGACATGTCGCCGGGGATAGTTTTCCCCAGCGACATGTCGCTGGGGAAAGCCCCGACATGTCGCCAGGGAAAAGAGCTATTTTGTGTAGTGTCGTCACGACCAAACCAATTTAGTAAGACCTGGAACGGAACCAGTCAACCGCACATAACATTAGTCTCTCATGCCAATGTATATCAAATACCCATAAGGCTCAAATATATCCAGCAAATTTGGGTAAAAAAAACTGCTAACACTATTTTTTATGCATGAGAGTTTACTCCTTAACAATGGAAGTATGATAAGGGTACGCACTATCGAGTGGTCTGTTTAATATTTATATTTTTTTATCAAACAGACGCATGTGATAAGAACAAAACCCATATCACAGTTTAGTACTGCTCCCCATAACAATGGCATGCAAACTCATCATAGTTTGTTACAACTGATATAACCATCAATCGCATTCAAATCTATATATACCATATGAAATTATATTAACTACCAATTCCCATTCCGAACTGTAACTCACTTTCCAACTATGATCCAAACCGTTACAGCAATTACATTGTGCATGAACACAAAGTGTAATTCTATAAAAGTCATAAGCTTGACTAACGTCCGTATCATGGCGTTCAACTGTAAAAGTGTTCATCCCTCCAAGACTAATAGAATCTAAGTGGTTACCTTTTTATCAAAGTTGTGAGTCTGGAAGCGGATAAAATGGCACCATACCTGTCGTGGCTGCAAACACAATATAGTGATGCCATGCCAAGATACGGTTGAATGGCACCCAATATGGTCTGACAACTGACACTAGTGCATAAAAGCAATAGTATCATCATCTCCTACAATAAACATAGAACATCATGATAAAAAAAGGATATGATGGTGTCATTATCGGCTATAATTTGTAAACATAAGAAACTAACCTTAGATAAACATACTAGCCGTAAGCCAAAAAAGCCAAGTATGATTAAAAAACCAAGACCAAAAAGAATTAGAACATCACATCATCACCAAACGCAACATGCGCATGTTAAAAACCTTCATATCCACAATGACAGCAAGTGATGAGAAGGAATTAGAGATACCTAAACATATGTTTTTTGCACACTAGGCAGTAAAAAGAACGTATTGGTCTGGGTACATGGGCATGGTGCGCCAACAACAAAGAGGCGAGATATTTGAAATTCAAAAAATATGTGCATGGCGAGACCGAAATGCCTTTTTTTACCGACCAAGGTTGCATTCCAAATTTAATGTTTATTATCTTTGTCACTCAAACACTAACCCATTGCAGTTCAAAACCAGACTCTGGAATCGCATAAAAGGGCACCTAACCTGTCGTGGCTGCAAACACGATCTAGTGATGCCTCGCCAACATACGACAGGTTGGCACCCAACACGATTGATGTGTCGTTGTTGTGTTAGAAATGTAAGATTCAAGTTTTTAATATAAATTTTGTCGACTAACAAAAAACACACTATAACGTTAGTGTACCCGGTCGGCAGGTCGTAAGATCTTGTAAGTATGTATTCTATCACTAAATCGAGAAAACACAATTCAATTTATTAAAAATTTGGTTTTCTAATCCATAAGTTAGTCTACATACTGTAGTTAAAACCTATGCTAAACCTATGTAATCCTAAATCAATGGTTAAGGTGGGATTTTTCAGCCTGAGACGACGATGGCACGGTTTTAGTGTGCCTAACCAATTCAAACACTAAAACAACACGCAAGCAAATTAACAGAAGATAAAAGAGCGGTCTAAGACAAATAAGAGAAACTGTTATTAACTATTATTAATCCAATCAGAACGTGGGATTGTTATTTAGTGCAATGATTACTTATCACGAGTCCGGCAAAATCATTCTTAAGACTTAGGCAGTACTTCTTCCTAAGACCTAGACACGAAGAATTCTGTCACAATTAAACGCATCAGCATAAAGCATCCTTAGTTGCTTATTATAATTTATCTTAGGGATTAAAGCAATGGTGATCTTTGTTTAAACCTGTCTCATAGAGACTTTACCCCACTTACAGCTAACGCTCTTTAAATCCTAGTATCCAATGTCGCGTCCTTACCAATAGTAACTCTTATTGATACCAATATTCACATAATGGCTCAACTAAGCTCACTAAACTAAGGCAAAGATAGGTCAATATTTGTGATCCCTAGGATTCTAAGATATATTAAATTACCATATGAGAGGGTATCCCGGATTCTAAGCCTAACGCCCAAACAACACCGAATGTTGCTATCGCATAAATAATAAAGACTAGACCAGATATGAATGATAAGGTCCGCATACTTAAGCACGTAAACAAGTATATTGATAAACATAAATAAGCAATCAACGATAAATTAAAAAATCAAGATCAACAAACCAAACATTAAGATCTTTATAATAATAGCTAATACCCGAAGGTATTAGCCTTCAAACATCATAATTAATACAAAATAATAATTTAGCCAAGGTAAACTAACCGAGTTAACGAATGATACCAAAAACTGAACGATTACAAGAGTTAAGAAATTACACATTGTCTCCTATAGAATTAATCGCGTTGCAAGACCTCTTCTGCTCTTTTTCTCCTCTAAAAATTGACTTTTGTGGTTTAAGTATCGGGAATATGATTTAGCACACTTAAAACTCATTTTTGAGTTTTCTATTTATAAGGTCTGGAAAAAGGTTGATATGGCGTAGAGAAAGTCTTCGATATGGCGTATTGGGGATTTCTTGGAGTAGAGACTACGTTTGATATCTTCCATAATATTTTATTTCCATATGGCTTGAATACGGCGTATTGGTCTTTTTGGATACGGCGTATTGGATCTTGTTTCCTTCGTGGTATTTGGTGAAGTGCAGGAACATATGCGCCGTATCTTCCTTGATGGATATGGCGTAATGGTTGTCAGAACAGTAATCTTCAAATATCTTTGTTTAAGCTTCAGAATGCGTGCCTTTTAGTTAACTTTCACCAAGTGCTCCATAATTACTGCAATTCTCAAATATAAACGATTAAGTAACAATTCTTTAGCATAAAAAATAAAATGGTTATTTACAAAGGAGAAATGATGCACTGAAAAGTGAAGTTCTTTGGAGTGTCATCAAATATCCCCACCACGGTTGAATCCGACTGTGCCTCAAGGTAGCCTTTTTTTTTTTTTTTTGATTAAGAGGGGAGGTTATGTGCTAGCAACGTGTTATCGCCTAAGTGAATGGTTGTGTATGTTATGAATATAAGTCAATGTTGATGTGTGTAATTTCTGCGGTGATATGCTAGAGTGTAGCCTGGATAAGCCACGCGCGACAGGAAGGCGACATGAGATCGTGCGTGTTTTAGAGTATAGTCACACAAACAACTTAAGAAATATAAACGCGCATCTCATATAACATTTGCAGTCATACTAATCTAATTTGTAACATGTAACTAATTCGCTCAATTGCTTGTTCGTGACGAGTATTCTATCATAGGCTTGGGAAGGATACACATCTCCACCACTAGAGCTAAGGAGTAACAAGTTTATAAAGGCAAAATAGGTTTTATTATAAGGCTTAGGGTTGATCATTCTACCATCTTTCACCAAAAGTACCACACCAACAAGGCAGCTGAAGCACACATACATGGCCGTAACAACGAAATAGACATGTGTGTTCGATCACATCCACATTCGAGTTTAACCAAGGGTTAGGATGAAGAATGATATAGGGTAAGGATCTTCTAACTTTCACCAATAGTAATAAACCAATAAGGTAGCTGATACATGCATACATGGCCGTAACGACGAAATAGACATGCATGCTCGATCACATCCTCATTCGCGTAAAACCCATGGTTAATGATTAGGAAAGGGAATTAAATTGTTGTTAAATAAGAATTACGAAACAAATAGACTAGGTCCAAGATATAAGTTGCTAGACATTTTTTTCTTGATCGTTACCATGATTAAGGTACAACTATATATAAACGTCTTGATCATTGATCAAAACAACAACCTGAGTTGGCGTTCCCGTAACGGTCAACTTCCCAATCATCCCATACTTTACATACTTTACAAACAATGCATATCTACCAACTTTAATACAATACTTTACATCGTTGACTTATAAGCGTATCAACGAATAATCGATCCTTCATATAATTCTTTTGGTTTTTGAGAAACGATTATCTCCAAACTTTCCTTCTCTTTTTTTGTTGCGTTTTTCTAATTTTTTTTTCAATTTTTTTAACTATACTATACTACGAAACTCGGTGTAATTTCACCATCTTCACGATCATAATAACTCCGGATAATTCCTTCGATAATTCTTCATTTTTTCGGGCGTACCAATAATTGTGTTGGTAGTAAAAATACATGAGTTTTGACTACTTTATACATTCCCATTTGCAATGTGCAAATTTCTTCCCAACTGTATCAAAGATAGAAAATTGACACAAGACTCGGATTATACATACTTTACACTTTAAGCAACTAGCAACTGATAAATGGACTTAATCTAACAGGGTAGGCTAAGGTGTAAAGGTGTAATGAAATAAACAGTTGGTGTAATTCCTAAAGGAATGACTCTATTGGTTTTTCTAGGGTTATCTTACTCTTAAGATGAGAGTAAACAAAGAGTTTATACGGGGATTTAACTAACCAGTGTAGTTAGTTAATAAAACAACATATAAAGGCTTTTTGGGTGTAATCCTAGAAATTTACCAATTTAAACAAGTTACTCCATCTAAATCCATAGTACTCATAATTGTGGTCTCGAATAGATATACCAAGCCAAGTTTTAAAGTCTACAACATCACCGGCACACTCATATTTTATGTAATTTGGGTAAACATTTGGAAACGGATAAGGTTAAATCCTCACAATATTTAATAAGGGTTATTGTGTGCAGGTTATGTATCAAGTAATTTCATAAAAGTATGCTTGAAATTTTTTAAAATTTGAGCATAATTTAAACATTTTAGTGAAAAATAGGACAAGTATACATTCTAATTCCTATCCCCCCCCCCCACTTGAATTATACAACGTCCTCGTTGTATAGATAAAACATTAAAAACGGGAATTTAAAAGAATTAGAATGAGAAACTCTCTTGATATTTTGCTCGGTAGATTCTCCAAGTTGAGTTTATGAGCAAGATTGTGTGTTGAACAGCTGTCTTGAAATTTCAAGACTCCAACACTTCCCATATTTCCAAATTGTAGATCCTTCACCAACTTCGTTGATTTCTTTTCAACGAGGTCCTGTGCAAAATATAGGAAAAACATGCAAAATCATATCTCGGGTATCTACGGTTAATTTAAATAAGCTAAATAAAGTGTACAGGAAACCAATACGCCGTATCCATAAACTGGATTACGGCGTATCCAGAAACCTATAAAAAGTATCTAAATACGGGTCAGTGTATTGAATACGCCGTATCATGTGCATGAATACGTCGTATTGACATAACTAACAATAATGTTTAAAGTGCTGCTAGCTGTTAGGTACATCAGTGACCCAATCATGCCTCTGAACTGTGTCTCATTTACGGAGACCCCTGATTCATCAGGGCTAAAATTGTTTGGGGGAAGCATAAGGCATTTCACTAAGGCATAATCAAGCAGCTCATATTTCTTAAGTAAATCTTTAACATATTTTTCTTGACAAATAGAAATTCCTTTAAAAATTTGTTTTATTTGAAATCCTAGAAAATAAGTTAATTCACCCATCATACTCATTTCATATTTTTTGGTCATTAGCTTAGCAAATTGCTTACTAAGATTATGATTGGTTGACCTAAAAATGATATCTATACAATTATGACATCACTCTTAGTCTTATAAGTAAAAAGAGTGTTGTCAATGGTACCTCTGACAAACTTGTGCTGAATAAGAAATTTAGATAGTGTTTTATACCATGCTTTGGGAGCTTGTTTCAACCTATAGTGAGCTTTATCCAGCTTGCACACATAGTTGATAAATTCACTACTTTCAAACCTAGGTGGTTGTTGAACATACACTTCCTCATAGAGTTACCCATTTAAAACGGTGTTAACAATAAGAAACACTAACTAGAGATGATCCGGATGTCGGGGAGGATGAAACAAATAAGTAGCCATATTATTGATAGAAAAGTAGAAAGAGAAAGATGTGTGTGTCTAGAGAGAGAAAAACACACACACCTAATGATACAAAATGATTATTCTCACTCCTCTATGGAAGTGTGGAGGGGGTATTTATAGTCCAAACATAATTAAACTATACTATAAAGTCTAATCTAGTCCCTGTGTGTTTAGCTATTTATGAACTAATGTAATTCCGTATTAGTCAACATATTTTAAGGCTAACAATCTTCCCCCAATATGTGGACATACGGAATTACTTACAATGTTCCTATCAAGTATAATTACAACAAAATAAAGTCTTCCAAAGCACTTCTAAAACTAAAGATGTCTTCTGAGTTCTCCTGGTCTTGAAACTTGTACTCCAGCTTGGATCTTCATTGTCTTTACTTGTTTTGGAACCATTGTAGTATGTATGAGTTGGATTAACTTTTCCCTAATCCATGCAGCATGTCTTGAAAATCTTTCTTCATAGACTCCTTTTTGGCACAAAGATGATCACAAATAAGATCGCTATTTGGGAAGGAGAGAGAGGTGCGAGGTCCTTCACCAGATATCATCTGTTACTTTGGTCCAATCTACGATTAAGGTCGATTTGACTCAGGCCCTCCCGGTCGTGTTTGACTCATTGGTCTAATCAATTTTAGGCAACAGTGTTGTTCGCCTATACTGCCTGCTGGGTCTCTGGACCTCCAGTCGCCCACTATCTGACGGCCGTGAGGTCGAACGTCGTGACTGAGTATCTCTTTAGGTCTTCGTTACATTTTGACGAAGACAGTGGCATTTTTGACTTGCCCATTAATGGATTCTTGAGGGTAGGAGGGTTATTGGGTATCCGACGGATGGACTCTTACTTTTCTTAAGCACTATTTATCTCCTCAATGGAGATTTCTGGTGCACACCATTATGCACTGTCTGAGTCCTAAATCTGGAAGTTGGAATCAATTTCCGAGTTCCATTGCCACAGCCTTTATTTGTTTGTCGACTGGTAGGGTATTATAATTTCTATCGATTTATTTTTAGTGGGGTTGATTGGGAATATAAGGCTTACATAAGAATAAATTTTTGAGGTACCCAAGGGTTTTACAAATGATTGTGGCATTAGAGACAGTGAACGAACCCCTAGACCATCATTTGACCTTTACTAGGAAAATTTTTGACAATATGAAATTTAAAATTAGGAGGGGTAGCCAATACCTTTGACAACCCCCATGCTTGCCATTGCTGCTGCTGGCAATGATGCTGCTGGTGGTGATGATGCTGCTAATGAGGATAATGCTGCTGCCAATGAAGCTGCTGGTAGTGCAGCTGAGGCACACCTTGTACGTTACTCTCCTCCGGTTTCCCCTGTTAGGGAACCCACACCGGAGAGGCAGCCTGTATCTGAGAGACCACCCTCCTACACCTACATTCATGAGACAGGAATGGGTTGTCCCTTACCATGGTCATTACCCTGTTTCTGAATGGAGACCATGGCCTTATGTTCCTGTACATTCTCCCATACGGGATCCTACTCCTGAGCTTGTGTTTCCACCTACCCCGCCAGCTCCGACCTTTATTTTTGAGGAGCCATTAGTGTTTGGCCCTGAACCTAGACTAGCTGGGTATGTGGACCCTGATGTTATTGAACCAATTATTTTTGGCCCACAGCCCAGTACCCCACATGGTTATGTTGACCCTGACTTTGTCGAACCCTTTATCTTTGGTCCCCAAACCTCGGCCTGACAAACTTTCTTTGAGCCTGAGGACTTGATACTCTATCATTTCCATGGAAGATTGACACCATCTTGGTGGATTCCAGGTGGAGTCTACTGTTCGGCCCGATGATGCCCCTACACAACAGCCGATGCGGCTGGTTATAGGGCAGAGGACCCTGCTATACTAACTGTTTTCTGCATTGCTTGACAGGTGTATGGGGACGTATTGGGACTCCTTGGAAAATGAGCTGGGAAGTCGATAGAAAAACAATGGGGGTGCTATTTTGACTTTTGCTCTAGAGTAAGAAGTTGGAGGAAAAACGAATTAACAAATTGTGGGAAATCGGTGGTGGTTGATGCCACGCAGAGGAAGGGGATGTGGCTTTCAGGATGATATTGACCTCGTATGGGGATTTATCACGTTTGGCATTCTACTGCTCTAGGTCATGATCAACCTGCTGTTCCTTCTGAGGATGTGGAGGAACGTGAAGGATGAGGAGGTTCCTCTAAGGCGTAAGCGGTCTGCTTATCGACGTGCCAGGACAGAGTTTTCCACTCCAGCCTTTGAGCAGTTTCAAGCTAATCTTTCTTTTGGTGTTCTTCCTCACACAGCAGTCACTGAACTGCTGGTCCTTTGTTGCGGGGGGTGGGAATCGCTGATAAGGGAAAGGCTCCTATGCCTGATTTGGATATACCTGCTGAGTTTCTTGCAGAGGATGCCCAAGCCAGGAAACGCTTCGAAGAAGAACAGGCTAGTGAGCGATTGGCTCAACGGTTACGGGCTGAGGATTTAGCTCAGGAAGACTTGCCAAATGTTTCTGAAGATACATGCTTGTGAACACGATTGCTGCTTATTTCGGGGAGACAATAACAAAGATTTGGATTTCTGTCCGGTATGTAATACGATTAGATGGAAAGACAGTAACACACCAGGGAAGAAAGTTCCTAAGAAGGTGTTGCGTAACTTTCCGATCATTCATAGACTACAACGTTTGTATAAATCTAGTCACACTGCAAAGGAAATGATTTGGCATGCTACTGGAAAGTGTACGGATGTAATCCTGGCTCAACTTGATAGTGGAGCATGGAAGAAATTTGACACCAAGTATCCAGATTTTGCAAAAGAACCAAGAAATGTTCGACTAGGGTTGGCTGCTGATGGTTTCAATCAGTTCAGCAACCTTAGCCAGGCCTACAACATGTGACCGGTGATATTGACAACATACAATCTGCCTCCGTGGTTATGTATGAAAGAGAGTTCTTTTATGCTAACGTTGTTAATTCCTGGCCCTAAATCCCTGGGCAAGGACATTAATGTTTACTTGAGGCCTTTGATTAAGGACTTGAAGGTTTAATGGGACCGAAAAGGTGTCGAGACTATAGACGTTGCTTCAGGCCAAAAGTTCAATATAAGAGTGATAGGTTTATGGACCATCAATGATTTTCCTACTCAAAGTAGTTTGTCTGGGTGAAGTGGGCAAGGTTACAAGGCATGCCCGACATGTAATGCAGACACTCCATCTGTTCATGTGTTATGCAAAACAGCTTATATTGGCCACAAAAGATTCTTAAAGAAGCCCCATAAATGGAGGCATTTACTTGAATTCAATGGCTAAACCGATAACAGAGATCCTCCTAAAGAATTTGGCCTCGATGTAATCCTGGCTCAACTTGATAGATTGCCAAAGCGTGTGAATGGTAAACATCCGAGTTATGGGGGTGTGAAGATAAAATGCAATGTTCATGTCGAGCTTAACTGGACTAAACGATCTATTTTTTACGAGCTTGAGTATTGGTCTTTTCTTTCACTAAGACACATTTTAGACATCATGCATATAAAAAAAATGTGTTGGAGGCCATCTTGAACACTTTGTTAATGAATGATAAATCTAAAGACACCGCCAAGGCAAGACAAGACATGCAAATGTTGGGCATGCGAAGTGGCTTATGGCTCGGCCAAACCAAAAACGGGAAGTGCTTAAAGCCTCAGGCTGCTTATTCTTTCACACCAGAGAACCGAAAAAATTTTGTCAGTACATCAAAGGAGTTAAACTATCAGATGGGTTTGGATCATGCTTCAAGCACAAAGTGACAGATAATGATACCAATATAACGGGCCTGAAGTCTCATGACTATCATATAACGATGCACCATTTACTTCCTTACGGACTTCAAAATTACTTGCCCGATAAGATTGCAAAACCAATAATCGAGCTATGTTCCTTGTTTAAGCAAATTTGCTCTGTAACTTTGATGCAGGATGATATGTTGAAAGCTCAGATCAAGGTGGTCGATATTCTATGCGAGCTTGAGCTAATATATCCTCCTGCTCTCTTTGACATTATGGTTCACTTGGTTATCCATTTACCTCTAGAGGATCTTGAAGGCGGGCATATTCGCCCCCGGTGGATGTTTCTATTTGAAAGATACATGAAGAAGCTAAAAGGTTATGTACGAAATAAAGCTAAGCCAGAAGGTTCAATTGCGGAGGGTTATGTTGCAGAAGAAGCATTGACTTCCAGTTCTTATTATTTTCGGGATGTTACCACAAAATTTAATCGTCTCGACCGTAATGTAGACCCCCTCCCTCAACGTATCGGTTTCAGGTGTTCCGATCAATATGAAAATTGACTGGTTTATGGTCGTTTATTCGGTTTGATGCCCAAGAGTTGAAAAAAGCGAAATGGTATGTACTTCACAATAGTCCTGAGATCAACACGTACCGGTCCCAGTTCAAGAGGTACACGTTTTTTTATTTTGAAACTTCTTTTTTCTTAACTTATCATTTCGACGAATTATTCTAATACCATGATTGTTTTTCAGTTTATTTCCTAAAAAAGACATGCAAGAAGAATTCCCCGATTGGTTTGGGTCACATGTAAACTTAGACTTATTTTGTGTACTTAACTGTAAAAATAACAATATCATATTTGTGTTCTCTATCTAATCCTATCTTCTTCATAGATCCGACAACGTCACGTAGACAATGACCAAGACCCAGAGGTTAGCACAACCAACGAGTTATTCGCTTTGGCTAATGGACCATCATGGACTCCAATCTCGGTAAACTCTTGCGTAGTTAACGGTGTGAGATATGTCGTACACAGCCGCGATGAACGTCGCACAACTCAAAACAGCGGCATTTGTTCGCCTGGCCTGACGGAGAAATGTATTATGGTCAGCTTAAAGAAATCCTCGAGTTTAAGTATTTGTTGTTCAAAGCTGCGTTGTTCCGAGTTAAGTGGTTCGACACTAGCAACAAAGGACGTAAAGTCAACAAACTTGTCCTTAGAAACAACATGACACAAATCGACTGCAGTCGTGAGGCATTTAAAGAAGAACAATACATTCTCGTAACACAAGTCTACCTTGAAGATAAGACCAAACCCCACTGAAAGGTCGTCGAACATGTTAATCATAAAAAGTTTTTGATGGGGGTGTCATCGTGGTAGAGGACAATCCTGATATTATACATTTCGACAACTCATCTGATCTCCCACTTTCTACTAGTTTGAATGACTTGGATAATGCGGCCTTGCATATAGATGGTCGATCGACGGTGGTTGACGCACCGCCAGATATCATTGATGTTCCTAAAGAAAGACGACGATATTACTGATGATGAAGACGCCCTTCCTCATGATTTAGCAGATTTTGATGTTGAAGACCTCATCAATGTTGATGATGATGGTGTTGAGAAAGTTTATTCTAGTGAAGAAGACGATTGATCTTGAGTTGTAACTTGCAAAATACACTTATATATTTGAATGAATGAATGAAATTGTTGTGGATTGTTTAAATGTGTATATTTATTTGGATATGTATGTATTTAGATTTGTGCATGCTTATATTATTTTGTTCATGAATTTCTATATGTTATGCTAATTGTACTTGTACAGATGTCGTCAGCAGATGTTGCACGGTCCCACGGTGGTGACAGTGGCTTTGAGGATGGTCCCCCTCCAAACCATGTACCGACCGGTTGCGTGGGTTGCTTCATTAACAGGGGTAAGAATTTTTGAATTATTGTAATACACGCATAAATTTGATACATATATTGAACTTGCTTGCTTTGAATTTTTATTACTTTATCACTCACTTGATTTTGCAGGCAAAGGCAAACGAAAGCCCAATTTGGGCGGCAGGGGAGCGGGCAGGATGAATACACGCGACAAGACCCAGAACCTTTCGCTAAAGGAAGTCGCGGAAGCTAAAGGCCCCGTCTCGATGAAATTTGATGTGGATGAAAAACAAACCCTAAACCCTCTCGGTCCCCATGCGGCTCACTGGTCTAACTACATCGGGGAGGTCATTAGGACTGCGCCTTTGTACTACCCTTCTTGGGAGAAGGTCCCGAAGGAGCGAAAGGCGATGCTCATTTTAAATATTGGGGTCAGTTATCCTTTTAAGTTTATTTCATTATCATGTTCATTTATTTAATTGTGTGTATTTATCTAAATTCGTTTATTTATTTATATCGTATAAATAAATGACAAATTTAAATAAATATATAAATTATATCTCTAACACTGTTTTTGTTTTGTTGTATATGATTGCAGACCCTGTTTGACCTCAGGCCGCACATGGAATCCCCCCGCTGGTCAGACATCTACGAAGGCATCAACATGCACTTGCAAAAAGCCTACAATACCAACAAGGCTTCTTTCAAGGCCAAGCATTGGAGGGTAGACCCCCAGACCGGGACTTACGATGTGGAGGCGATCAGGCAGACACGTCCCGAGGAGATTACAGCGGATGAGTGGGATAAGTACATTCGGTTTTGGAATGATCCCAAGAACCTTGCTCGAGCCGCTCAAAATCGGCAAAACCGGCAAAAGAGCGTGGTCATATCTCGACAGGGATCCCGGTCGCTGGCTCGCCTTCGAGATGAGATGGTAATAAACTTTATAATTATTTTACATACATATATACATATATATCTGATTATACGCTTTGGTGTGTTGTGATTTGTCGTTTTTAATTAGTTTCATCTTATATGCGTGTGTATGTACAGAGGCAGGCCTCAGACACTCAGGAGTACCCTTCGCTCATTGACACCTTCTGGCGAACACACACTGTTGACGGGGTATTCCCTAAGGATGAGGACCGCCGCATATATGTAAGTTTTGTTTCAAAACACACTTTAATGAATTATCGAGAAATAATGTAGCAACCCGACTAATATATTTACTATCTTGTGTTTTTGTCACTACATAGGAGGAGATGAAGAGGCTGGAGGCTACGGGTGAGTACACGGAGGATGAGATCAATCGATTGGCAAGAGGGGGTAAGCTTCGTGGGCACATTCCCGGTGTGGGTAGGGTATTGCCATCACGGGCCACATCCAGGCCAAGTATGCCCGCCCCCGACAAGTCGCTCAAGAGCATACATAAAAAGGTAGACTTTATGATGAGTCTTTTCAGAAGTGACTCCAAGTACTCAGATATGTTTAAGGAGTTTGAGTCGGGTGGTGCTAGCGGGAGTGGCGGGAGTGGCGGGTGTGGTGATGACGAGGAGAGTGGCGATGATGAGGAGGGCGAGGATGAGGATGGCGATGGTGATAGTTAGTTGTGTTATATATTAGTTAGTATGCTACATTGTTACTTTATGTTCATCTTGTCGACATTTAAACACTTGTTTCCATATCCTATCATGTTGAATATTGACTTTTAAGCCCCGTTTATGACTAGGAAGCAACGTTTTGTAGACTTATTCGGATTTTGGACGATTTAGCTTTATTCTTTTGGTTTTAGTACAAGTTGTGATGTATTTGTATTGAGTTGATCCGTTATATTGTGTTTTGGTACAGGTTTGATGTTTGGTAGATTTTTTCCGGAAAAAATCCAGAAAAAATTTGGAAATCGCCTGCTGTGCAGGCTGCATTTAAAAAAAATGCAGACTATTCCCCGGCGACATGTCGCCAGGGATAATGTTTAAAAAAATGCAGGTTTTAAAAAATGCAGAGTATTCCCCGGCGACATGTTGCCAGGGATGTCTTTTTAAAATTTTTTATACGTTAATATTCCCCGGCCACATGTCGCCGGGGATAGCTATAAAAAAATTTCTTGAACGTTGACAAGTCAAAGTATAAGGAATACTATCCCCAGCGACTTGTCGCCGGGGATAGTGCCAAATTAACTAATCGCTTAATTAAGTGTCTTAATTACTTAATTTTAACTAGGACATTCCCTAGCGACATGTCGTCGTGGAATATGTGCCACGATGGCACTAATTACTTGACCAAAAAATACGTGGGACCCACCTTGTCGCTGGGGATTGTCGCTGGGGAACGTATCCCTATCGAGCGTTCCCCAGCGACAAGTCGCCAGGGAAAGGTATCCCCAGCGACATGTCGCCGGGGAATCACCCAAAAAAGTCGCTGGGGATAGCGGTTAATGTTGTAGTGTTTGATTGTTAGGATCTGAAATCGATTTTAGGGTCTATATTCACATCGCTTAGGTTTTGTTACCCATCAGATACTTTGTTCAATCCCTATAACCTCTATGTTTAGGGTGTTACTTCTGTGATCGATATCAACCCTAATGCTCTACTAGTTGATCTTCATGGTTCCAACCATGTCACGGTCCAAGGTCTATCATTTCTGAAACCTAATTTTTTAGGTTTTATGCGTTAAGTGAAGATTAGACGCTATTTGTTTCTTCTTGTTTTGTTTTTTTTTTGCATGGTTTGATGTTTAAATCTGGGTTTTAGGATTCGGGAGGCGGTGGTGGTAAGAAGTAGAAGAGTAACGTTAATGTTACGATTGGTTCTAGTTCAGATTCTGGTTTTCCTTCATTGAGTGAAGTTGCTGATACAGTACTCACTCAAGATGGAGGCTTGAATAAGGGTAATACCGTTATTAATGGATCTATTGGTCAAGTTTTTGAGGCTACTATTGTTCCTAGTGGTACACCTGACGCAACTAGTGCTCCGGGTAATGCTGGTACTCCTAATGAGGTTGTCATGATTCTGTTATAAAGGAAATTCCTGCATCTTACGCTAATAAGCTTAGCCCTACATCTTTGAATAAGGCTAATCTTCAGAAGCTCAATGATAATGTGCCAAATAATGCCGATTATGACGTTTGGTCACCTTTGGCGTCGGTTCATGAGGTAAATTAAAGAATGAAAAAAATCACTATATGGTTATTTTTTTGGTAAAATGCTTGCTTTTCCTGTCGTGGAATGATTTGTACGCAAAAATTAGGAAAATATGGATTAAAAAATAACTTTGGTGAAAGATTTTTTCTTCTTTAAGTTCTTATCTACTCAGGGTATTAATTCGGTGCTTAGAGATGGTCCATGGATGATTCGTGGAATCCCTGTTTTTCTAAATAAATGGTTGCCCTCCGTGAGGGTACTTAAAGAAGATTTCTCTCGTGTTTCAGTTTGGGTGAAATTTCATAATATCATGTTTGTTGCTTATACATTGGATAGATTAAGCTTGATTGCTACAAAAATCGGTACCTCAATGATGCTAGACTCATATACGAACTCAATGTGTTTGGAATCATGGGGAAAGAGCAACTATGCAAGAATTTTGATTAAAATTAATGCTAGTAATGATTTTAGTGATAATCTGGTCATGGCTGTTTCAAACCCTGAAGGAACTGGATATACGAAAGAAACCATTCGTGTGGAATATAAGTGGGAACCTCCTCGTTGTAGTACGTGCTTGATATTTGTTCATTCACTTGATAATTGTCCAAAAGCTCCTAACGAATGGTGAATAGGATGGCTAAAGGCAAGGGTGGATCATCCGAGGCTGATGATGAAGGTTTTATTGAAGTGAAAAAGAAGAAATTATGTGGTAATAATGGAGGCAACAAAAACTTCAAATTGGTCTTGGTGAAACCAAAAACACATTATCGCCCTAAAGCAAAGCAATCGATTGAAGGGGTGAGTCGAAAGATGACTCCTTCTGTTGGTAAGAAGAATGTTTCGACATTAGGTGATGGTACTTTTTCCCTTAGTAACTCGTTTGAGGCTTTAAATGTTGAAAATCCAGTTATTAAAGAAGTAAAAATGGGTAAATAAGGCTTCTACATCTGGTGTGCAAGAGGAAGGGAAACGTTCTACCCCGCTAGTAGAAAAGATTAATATTTTTTTAAAACAGCTGTTGGAGGGGTAATGTGTGCTTGTTGATGATGATGGTAAACTTCGGGAAAAGGTTAAGTGTTCGGGTGATCAGGGTCGCGGGATGAAGTTGAGTATGTTGAAAATGAAATGGCAAGTTATCTGGCCTTAAAACCGTCAGGGGTTGAATATGATACTAAGAGCTTGTAGGAACAATGGAGGAAAATATATATGAATGTTGACTACGACCCATATGATGATTATGATATATATGAAGGTCAGGAAATTCCTAACAATATTGTCTGGAAATTCCTGACAATGTTCAATATATATGCGATAATTTGTATATCAAGATACGAGATCGAAAGAAGAAATAGATTACTTGATGTTATTGAGTCATTTGTAGTCTAGTCATAATTGTACCTTCCTTATGAAAGTAGGTTGCCTATGTAACGGGTTGAGATGTGAGATTCACCCACATCCATTGTACTGAATTATTTTTGGAGTAATAAATTTATCAGGGAAACCTTTTACCCAAAAATAGAACAAACTTTCTTCAGCAAAGCTATTTTACATTCCACCCAACCCATCAATTGCAGTTCTGGCACATTAAAGCACAAAAATCTCTAATCATCTAAAAGTACAACAACAATATATATATTCATGTTGCAGCTATTTACGGATGAGGTAGGATGAAGAGAGTCATACCATTAGGATATGGAAGCTGCTTCCAAAAAACCTCCGTCAAATGTATGTGTAAGAGTGCATAATGTTCACGACGTTAATAATTATTTATAAGTTGTAGCAACAAGTTTCCACCAAGATATATGGCTGGTCTTATATAGATCAGCTAAAACAAACAGAAAACCAAATTTATAAAGATATCTTTTTTTATCAAACACAAAAGAAGGATTTTGATCGTAAAATAGCAACGTACTTTTTTAAATTTACTGATTTGGTACATGTACTATTTTGTGTCCCACTTAATATTACGTACTTTCATATTTTGTGCTAATTCGCACCAATGTTTATAGGCTACTAGTTAAAAAGTTGTAAAATGATATCTGGCATTTTTAATGAGGGTTTTGGTCGTACAATAGCAACGTACTTTTTCAAATGTACCGATTTGATACTCTTTCATAGGTTGTGGTTTATTTTCGTTGTATAGACTGCTTTTTTAGGGCTAAACACGGTTGGGTAAGTCTGAATTCCGATAGTTTACCAAATCAACCTTGAAGTAATGTTATTTGTTGGTCGATTCATGTGGTTCTTGTGTGTTTACATTATGCATTTTATTTAATTTTGTGGAGATATTGCTCGTGTGTGTGTACTAATGCCGATGCAGATTTTTGTGTTTTTATCGATAGGATTCCTTTGTCATGAATGTTGGCCGATTTTTGTTTTTGTATCAATAGTATACCTCTTCAGATGTTTTATTATAATTGAAACTTGTCTCTTCTTGGCGAATTTGATGCCAAAATAGTTGTGTTATTGCTTTGGTCCAAAAGGTTAATTTTGAGAATGCATATAGAGTAGCTTCCACTATTTTTCATTATATGAAGGTATGCCCATGTGAATTCTTAAAGAAATATTCAAAGAATTCATCTTGAAGATATTAGTAAAAGACCTGGTTTTATATGCGTCGAACTCCTATATACAATCTCTCATAGGATTGTTACTTTTTCTACGTAAACGAAACCTGAAATATAACATGGCTTGGCATTAATCTAGCTCCTTACTAGTTTTTGTTTCTAATAAAATCGTCGTTCCAAAAACAAAACATGGCTTGGCATCTTAATATCTCTTACGTTAATAGTTATTGAGTCATTCACTCAACCATTTATCCAAGGTAAGCTATGGAGGGATCAGAGCGTGGTGGAACAGTGTGGAAATGTTTTTACGCAACTATAAGCTCGGGAAAACACTTGGTATTGGCTCATTTGGTAAGCTTAAAATTGCATAGCATACATTAACATGGCCCAAAGTTGCCATAGAAATCCTCAACCGTCGCAAGATAAAAAACATGGAGACGGAAAAAAAAAAGGTATGGATTGTTATTACAATAATATCAATACCATGGCTTTCTTAATGTATGTTGCTTTTGGGCTTTGTAG